>JASDQU010189087.1:0-20386 GCA_032191745.1 Picea mariana | reverse complement strand
ATAAAATTTGATAGGAAAATTGTTCATATCAGTTAACTTTCTTCCTAGAAATCATCAAAATTGGCTCGTCAAATTTGATTTTGAAACTCATGCTATGTACTTCATATTATGACAACATGTATGAAATTCGATAAGACAATTGTTCATATCAATTAACTTTCTGACTAATCAAATTTGATTTTGAAATTCCTGGTAGACAGTATCCATGTAATGTATTTCTGAGTGTCTAAGAGTATCCATGTGATGTATTTGTGAGTGTATCAAACTAGTACTCAATGTATTTGTGATTGTTTAAGAGTATTTGTGTATATGTAATTACTATTCTCCTCAATGGATGGTAGTACAAAGTAAATAAAGGAAGTCCAAAACTTTGCATCTTTCTTTTCATTAAAAATTTTACACTTTTAATTTAATGTTTTTTATTTCATTTACTTTTAATTTTGAAAAACCTAATAATCAATAAGGTATTGATATTATATTAATTAAAAGATATTTAATATTGACATTGTACTAATTAGAGGATATTTAGTATTAATTTTGATGGAAGAAGATATTGTAATAATGGGGGTTAGAGGATATTTAATATCAATTTTGATGAAAAAAGATATTGCAATAATAATGAGGATTAAAATATATTTAATATCAATTTTGATGGAAGAAGATATTGCAATAATGAGGGTAGTGTGTTATTATGTTATGGAAAAGATTTATATATTAAAATTTAATTTTTTATGAGATTTTTTTAATAATAAATACTATATATTTAAATTGTAACAATCATTCCTCGGAACCATCCAAACTACATCTAATTGACACAACCTATTTATATTTATAAACAGCTCCTTACGTATTCACATCACCTGAAGAAATGAAGATCAGTTGGCAAATAATTAAATTGACCCACTTGAACTTAGTCATGTCAATGTTATACATCCATAATTCGTTGAAAAGGTTTGAAAAGGAATTAATGAATCACATGACAAATGAGTAATTATGTGGAATTCACTTTTTGAAGTGGCAAAGCCATCCAGAATTAGAATTAGAAAATAATAATTTTTATATAATAAAAAACTTTTTTTAACATGTGATCGATTCATAAATTTAATGAATCCTAATATTTCTATCAGAATCCTGGCCGGGATTTCCTTTCTATCTTTTGACAGATCGAAAGCTCGCGTGGACGAACACCTGCCCATCGAAAATGAGAACCAGCATAGCAGCCCTACGACCTGCAGATCCGCCTCACATCGAATCAATGGAGAACAAAAACCTTGAAATAAATCACTACACCATTGAAGACTGACGCAGATCCTAATGCCATAGAAGGCCAATATAATTTAAAATATAGGTAACGGGAGCTTGGTTTAATTAGTTTAGTTATAGATAGAAAACTAGAGAATGCCTCACTTTGGGATTAATGTACATCTTTGAAATGTTATTTTATATCTTTTAAATCATAAATTCATAAAGCTAGCTCCCTCTATTCAAGCTCAAGAAGGTGATATACGTCTATAAAGCAGAGTTATGCCTGCTATCTATTCATAAATTTAATGTTTTATTGTAAAAATAAACATTCTTATATTATATAGTATTGTCAAAAAACAATTTTTTTATATAATAAAAAAACATTTTTTTAACATGTGATCGATTCATAAATTTTATGTGTAATAAGTATACTATATATATTGTTTTCTTAATAGTAATAAGTACAATACTATATATATTGTTTTTTTTTTTATATTGTTTTCTTTGAATTTAGTTATTAATCATTTTTTTAACATGTGATCGATTCATAAATTTTATGTGTAATAAGTATACTATATATATTGTTTTCTTAATAGTAATAAGTACAATACTATATATATTGTTTTCTTTTTTTATATTGTTTTCTTTGAATTTAGTTATTAATCAGTTATGTATTTGATTTGATCAATTTAATTTTTTTAAATTGTTAAATTTTTATTTTTAACTTTAATTAAATATATAATATAATATTATTCAAATTTATAAACTTCTTTATGAGGGTTTTTCTAAAATAATAATTTTAATTATGTTTTCATAGCTAGCTAAACACAAAACATTTTATTTTATAAATGCATCTACTAACTTTATTATTTTAATTAGTGTACAATATTTTATTTTTATTACTTCATTTAGTGTGTTAAATTACTTTAACTATTTTTATTTATAATAGTTTATTAGTAATTCTTATTTATAAATCATAAATTAAAAATTATTAGTAATTTAATTTTTTTATGAAATTTTTTATAAAATAATAATTTTAGTTATGTTTTTATAATCAACTAAACATAAAACATTTTATTTCATGAATGCATCTACTAACTTTATTATTTCAATTAATGTGCAATATTTTATATTTATTACTTCAATTAGTGTGTTGGATTGCTTCAACTATCTTTATTTACTTATTAATGTTATTGCACTTGTTTAGTTTATTTATCTTTTATTAATGGTGAGAAATAATAACTTTAAATATCAAGATTATATATATGTATTTGTATGAAATAACAAATATCTTGTTATATTTTGTTTTCTTTGTTAGTGACTAAATTTTAATGGGTATATTTAATCACTTAGCCAACCATCTTATATAAAAAGTATGCAAATATATGTGTTAATGTTATTGTTGATGATGTTGATGTTGCATCTTCATTTGGTACACGCCTTCAGTTATCACTTGGGAGATAAATAAATCCTTGATTATTATTATTCAATTACTTATTTGTTCAATTAYTTGAAGAACATAATCCTTGATTATTATTATTTTCAAAGTGTAAAAGGCAAAGRTTGTAATTTTTTATTCATTTGGTGGCCAACAAARAGAATTAGCGTTCTATGTTTATGAGAAAAAAATTTGTTAGTGAAGGGAGATATAAGAAGTGTTGATTGTAATCCCTTGGAAGAATTGAGCTTTTAGCTCTTCATTGTACACAAACATTAATAAAAGAATTATTTTTTTGGTGGTGGTTGAGTCCCAATTTTTTGGGACATTGATTCTCATTTTGGGTGAAGTGGGACACTTTGTGTTGCTTTTGTGTATTATCTCTTATTCTCTCTCTCATTATTATTTATTCTTCATGGAGACAAACAATATTGTGTTGCCTAAACTTGTTGGCACACATTATTTCTATTGGAGCAAATGCATGTAACCTATATTCATCACTAAAGATTTATGGGAGCTTGTAATTGATGGATATATTGTGCCTTCTGCTGATGAATTCAAAAAATTAAGTGATGATGACAAGAAATATTTAAAGGAAACTATTAAGAAAGATAATGAAGCACTTTCACTTATAGGGAGCGCAGTTGAAGAATCTATATTTACAAGAATTAATGTTGCAGAATCATCTAAGCAAGCTTGAGATATTTTAAAGAATACATATGAAGGTGTGGATGTAGCTAAATTGAAAACACTAAGGAGAAATTTTGAAAATGCCAACACGCAAAGTAATGAATCTATTCATGATTACATCACAAAGATGCAAGATCTTGTTAATCATATGAGGTCCTTAGGTGAAGATGTTCCATAAAGGAGACTAATTGAGAAGATTTTAAGAAGTGTTTTGCCCAAGTTTTATATGTTTACCACTAGTATTATGGTTTCCAAATATTTAAATACAATGAAGATTGATGAATTAAGTGGATTTTTGTTTACTGTTGAAGAAAATTAACCCACTGGAGAAGTGGAGAATGCCTTTTCTACAAGGCATAGAGGAAGAGGAAGAGGTAGAAATCAATATCAAAATCAGAATTATAATAGAAATCCACAACAATCACATAATTATCAAGGAAATTCCTTTAGAGGAAGAGGAAGAAGCCCAAGTATGTTTAGAGGAAGTTCAAATCAATTCAAAGGACGAGGAAGAGATGATTTTCGTGGAAGAGGAAGAGGAAGAGAATGATATCAAGAATGAAAAGGCCCACAGTGTCATTATTGTCATAAATGTGGTCATCTTGAAAGAAATTGTTATGCAAAAATGAGAGATATGGAAAACAAAGGTTCTAATATAGTTGTAGAAGAAACCAGAAATGAAAAGTTATTCATATCAAGTTTCATGGCACATAATGAAGAAGGTGAAGCATGGTATATCGATTTGGGATGTTCAACTCATATGACATTTCAAGAGGATTTGTTTACTAGAATTTATGACAACTGTTCTAGTAAAGTTGTATTTGGTGATGATAGAGTTTCAGAAGTTAAAGGGAAAGACACAGTTGCAATTCCAACATTGCATGGAAAGAAGAAGTTTATTGATGACACATTGTTGACACCAACATTGAAGAAGAACCTACTTTCTTTAGGACAGATGATGAAGAAAAACTATAAGTTAGTGTTTGATAATAAGGAATGTTTAATCATGGATAAGTTGAATCATAATGCAGTTGTGGAAAAAGGAGAAATGACTGAAAAATAGAATTTTCAAGCTTTCTTTTGATTCAAGTAATTCACAAAGTTTGAATGCAACAGAAGAGATGACCAACAAGATTTGGAATTTAAGAATGGGACATTTGAATTTTTAGACTTTGGTGTTGCTTCGAATGCAGACTATGGTGAATGGTCTTCCTTATATAAAGAATGATGATGAAGTGTATGAAGGATGTATTTTTGGGAAACAACACAGAGAAAGTTTCTCAAATAGAACTTGGAAGGATAGTGAATATCTAGAATTGGTGCATTCATATTTGTGTGGTCCAATGGAGACAATGTATTTTGGAAAGGCTCGTTATTTTCTCACTTTCATTGATGATTTTTCAAGGAAGACTTGGATGTATTTTTTGTAGGAGAAATCTGAAGTGTTTTCTCATTTTCTTGAGTTCAAGGAATTGGTTAAAAAACAAAGCGGTTTCAAGATTCTCACCCTAAGAATAGATAATCGAGGAGAATACAGGTCAAATGAATTCTTGAATTATTGTAGGAAGAATGGTATAAAGCGAGATTTTACCAATTTCTACTCTCCTCAACAGAATGGAGTGGTGGAGAGGGAAAACAGAACCATAGTTGAGATGGTTAGGAGCATGTTAAAGGCTAAGTCACTTCGTAATGATTTTTGGGCTGAAGAAATACACACATCAATATACATTCTTAATATATGTCCTGCAAAGGTAGTGTTGAATTTGACTCCCGAAGAAGCATGGTCAGGACATAAACCAAGTGTTGCACATATGAAATTTTTTGGTTGTAGTGCATATGCACATGTTCTAAAGGAAAAGAGAAGCAAATTGGATGATAAAAGTGTATTTTCATTGGTTACAGTATCGAAACAAGAAGTTACAGGTTGTTTGATCCTCAAGAAAAGAAGGTAATAATAAGCAGAGATGTTGTATTTGATGAGCAGGAAGTTTATCAGTTAGAACTTGTATAGTTGAAATTAAAAGAAGACATGAATACTATTGATGGTGAATCACATTCCAAGTCAGTAAAGGAAGAGGAAGTTAAGAAGAAACCTAAGTGTTTTGAAAGAAGTCATTCTGAAAGCAATATGTTAGATAGAAATTTTGAAAGAAGGATTACCAGATCCCAAAGTAATCTTTTGAATTATGCACTTATGACACAGGTAATGAAGATGGATGAACCTCAAACTTATGAAAAAACATCAAGAAAGAAATAATGAAATGAAGCTATGAAAGAAGAGTTGAATTCTTTGGTGAGAAATGGTACATGGGATTTGGTGAACTTACCAAAAGGTAAAGAGGTGATTGGTACTAAATGGGTTTATAAAACTAAGTATAAATTAGATTCCACAATTGATAAGTATAAGGCTCGTTTAGTTGCAAAAGGTTATGCACAAAGATAAGGTATTGACTATACTGAGACATTTTCCCCAGTGGCAAAGATGAATACAATTAGGATGGTTCTTACATTAGTTGCTTAGTATAAGTGGACAATTTTTCAAATGGATGTTAAGTCAACTTTCTTGAATGGTTACCTGGATGAATAAATTTATGTGGAGCATCGTGAAGGTTTTGAAGTTCAAGGTAAAGAAGATAAAGTTTACAGGTTGAAGAAGGATTTATATGGTATTAAACAGGAACCAAGGGATTGGTATTCAAGAATTGATATATACTTCCAGAATCATGGCTTAATCAAAAGCTTATCTGAGCCTAATCTTAATATTCTTCAGTTAGGTCAGGATATTCTGATTGTTTCACTTTATGTTGATGATTTGATATACATAGGGAACAATGCTGAGTTATTTAAAAAGTTTAAGTCACGCATGATTGTTGAGTTTGAGATAACAGATCTTGGAGAGTTACATTATTTCCTCGGAATTGAAGTTTGGCAGAAAGAAGATGGTATTTTGATGTCATAAGGCAAGCATACTTTGGATATTTTGAAGAAGTTCAGAATGATGAGTTGCAAGCTAGCAACAACTCCTTTGGAAGTTGGGTTGAGTTTATACGGACATGATGACTTCAAATCAATTGATATTACTTTGTATCGTCAATTGGTTGGAATTTTGATCTACTTAACTAGAACTCGACTGGATATATCTTTTGCAGTCAGTATGGTATCTAGATTCATGTCAAATCCAAGGGAAATACATTGGAAAGAATCTAAGAGGATTTTGAGATATTTGTGTGGTACAATTGGTTATGGTTTGATATACAGATATACAGAAGATTTCAGGCTTATTGGTTATACATATTTAGATTGGGTAGGTTTCATGGATGACAAGATATCAACTTCAAGATATTCATTCAGCACGGGTTCAGCAACAGTTGCTCGGAGCACTAAAAATAAACCTACATTTTCTCTCTCCACAACAGAAGCAGAGTATAAAGCAGTAGCGACAACAACATGTGAAGCAATTTGGTTGAGAATAATTTTGGAGGATCTTCATGAGCAGTGGGAACATCCTATTCAGTGGATATGTGATAATCAAAGTGCTATTCAAATTACCAAAAATCTATTGTTTCATAAGAAGACTAAGCATATTGATATCCAGTATCATTTTGTTCGAGATTTGGTTCATCAAGGAGTGGTCGAGATCAATTATTGCAGAAAAGAAGAACAAGTAGCTGATATTTTCACCAAATCACTATCAAAGGAAAAGTTTTGCAAATTCAGAGATGATCTTGGAGTATTTCCAAATGATCATTATGGGGGAGAAATGTTGCAATAATGATTCATTTATCATATTCTAGATGTAATTGTTTTTAGTATTATTGTTATTTGTTATGTCTAGAAATTATAATTAAGGTGAGGAAATATATTTGAGAGATTCACAGAGTGATTATTGGAGAGATTGTTGAGATATTGTAGGAGAAGATGATTTCCCGTAACATCTTCTCTCATTGTATTTATTCATGCTTCGGTAATGAGAAAGTTTGAGACATTCTCTCTCAACACAGGATGGGGCTACAACAACATAATGATGAGGTGGATGCCATCAGGACCCGGGTTGAAAATCTAAGTTGAAAATTTACAAGCTCAAACAATTCTAGCAGCTCAAATCCTAGTGGATTCTCTCTCTAAAGGTTCCTCRGCTTCTTCATCGAATCAACCAACAATTGACTTGAATCATCCATAACATGATAAGAAATGAATGCATCAAACCTACCTCCTCTAGGTATTTAATGTATTTCAAAAGCATATATATCTTAGGAGTCTTTTCTAGGGAAGCAACTTGTAAATTTTGTTATGTAAGGCAAGATTATGCCACTAGGAATTAACATTGATTAGGTAGTTTGAGAGTAGATCCTCTTACTTTTCTAATTATGTCTCTCAATTTTCTAAAATTTGGATGTATTTTTTGACAGGTTTTTTTTTTGCCCATTTTTGATAAACAAAATATCTTCCAATTCTTGTAAAAAACAAATCCCATTTTTCTTGTCATTACTTTATCTCACATTTGAATTTGTTAAATAAACATTTTATCCTTTTTTTTTTCTTTTATGTTAATCATTCACTTTTAATTTGTTTGGTTTAACATTTTTCCTCTTGTTTATTTCAAATATTTTTAATTATATTTTATCATTTTTTTGTTTTTAAGATTTGAATCCATTAAAATAATATACTCTTTATGATCTCAACATGTCACTTACAAAAATTGAATCTCAATGTAAATGATAACAATCATTCACCCTAACCATCATAACTAAACCCAGTTAACTATTACATATATTATTTATTTAATTTAATAAAACATTAATATATTCACAACTCACTTTTATTATCATTACTCCATTTTATAATCATTAAAATATTTATTTTCATATATAATTTTCCTTTACCCTTTCTTTATTTGAATTTTTTTATAATTTATTCAATGATGTGAACTTTTAATATATGATTTATTTATATTTATTATTTATTCATTTTTTTACTTTATTCAATGACGTGACTTTTTATTTTTTTACTTTATTCAATGACGTGACTTTTTAATATTTGATTTTATTTATATTATTTGATTTATTTAATTTTCAGTTTAATTAAATTTTAATTATAATTATTTTAATTATTATAATTTATTCATATTTTTTCATTATTTATTTATTATTTAATTCAATTTTTTTAAATTAATAAATTTTTTTTCTAATATATTTATTTATTTTTAAAATCATTTTTTCTTCTATATTTAATATCAGATGTCTATCCTATTTTATAAATTTTATTTAAAATTTTTAAATAATAAATAACATACCTATTTAAAACATTAAAAATAGTTCATATTTACTTTACTATAAACAAAATAAAGTCACACTTTAATATATTTACAATTTATTCACTATTACAGAATTCAGTTAATAAAAATCGTTTAACACCTCAAATGTTCACTTACATGGAAAAAGATGATAGTGGTATTTCGAAATGTGCATGGAATTCTTGTTATCTTTTCATTGTAAGCTTGTACTCAAAACGCAGTATTATTATCGTAAAACAATTTTACTTTTTTCAACCAGTGTAATTTAATTTTCATGTATAATAATTATTGATTTAAGTATATTAGAAAAAAATTAATTAATTAAAATATTGAAAAAATAACAATTTTTAGAAAATATAAATATAATTAATAAAAAATATTTTTTTTATTATTAAATAAAAATATAATATAATTAATAAAAAATATTATTTTTTCATTATTAAATAAAAATATATATAAAAAAAAAAATAGTAACTTATCTAATTACAACACAATTACAAACTTTTTAATAGAATTTTTTTTTGCTTCAACACAACCCCAAACAAAAAAATCTTAATTTATCTAATTATAACACAATTACAAATATTTTAATATAATTTGTTTTTACTTCAACATAACTCCAAAGTTTTCAGTTAAAAATATTTTAAAAATGAAAATTACTAATATAAAATTAAATATTAGTATCTAAATTTCATTCTAACACTTTAATATATTGTGAAAGTGAATATTTTATATATGTGAGAGAGAATACAAACCAAAAAAATCTTTCTAAATAAAAATTAACATATTTTAAAACAAAAGAAAATAAAAATATTAATATTTAAATATATTATTTTGATAATTATAATTTTTTTCAATAATATATATAATTAAATACATTTTAATAAATAATTTTGCAAAATAAATTATTCAAAATATAATAATATTAATAAATTTATTAATTAGATGTTATTTTTTAAAAACACTAAATTTAAAATATTTCAATATTTTAAATTTATTTTCAATTATAATTCTACATATAAAATAGTTAAATGAATGTGAACACAATGGTATAATAATATTAATGAATTTATTAATTAGATATTAACTTTTAAAAATACTAAATTTAAAATATTTAAATATTTATCTGGAAAACAATTTTGAAACTCATCACCACATAAACTTGAAAACAGTAATATTTTAAATTAATTTTCAATTGTAATTCTACATATAAAATAGTTAAATGAATGTAACCTCAATGGTAGTTAAATGAATGTAACCCAAATGTTGTAAACTTGAGTTTTTTTTTTTTAATTTCCATTCAAATCTTAATTATTTTTAATAAATTATATATAATTTGTTTAAAAATTATTAATTGAAAAAAATCTAAATACAAAATTTAAAATTATTTTAAAATAGTAAACTTACTTTCATTTTAAAATAGTTAAAAATATACTCACCCAAATAAAAGAATAGTTAAAAATGTACTCACCCAAATAAACTATAATTAGAAATTTAAGAATTTTATAATGAGTGGTTATCAAAATAGTTTAAAACCCACTCCCACAAATAAATTATAATTAATATTTTGAGGTTTCTGTAATGGAAGTAGTTATCAGAAATGCTCTTCCCCAACACTTCTGAAAACAATAAATATCCAAAATCACTTTCACAAATAAGCAATAGGTATCTATTTTAGGTTCATCACATCCCAATAAATTTAAATTATGTTGAGCTTGCATTGTTTAAAGGGGTTAGGTATAGTAGTAGTTTAAACATTCTACATTTTGGTCTTTTCTTTGGAATATTTTTGGGTGATATTTGCCTAAAATTAGGTGATAAATTGTTGGATTTGTAGATTTGAGTGTTTATCTCTATATAGTCTCAGTGACTTAGTGGTTTTTCAGCAAGCTGAAACTATTCATTCAAAAATACAGTTTAAAGAACAAAAAATTGGATTTTCTTGCACATGTAAATCTCAGGATTCAGGCAAAAAAGAACAAAACTTAAAACAGTTAGACAACTCCTTAAAATATATACACTTCAAATCAAATAGTTGAACCAAAAAAATCCCTTATCCTACAAACAAGAAGTTTCATATACTAATTTGAAACCTAACTTAACATAAATTATATATATCTTTACTTTATTTAAAAATATTATTATAGGATGGAAGGACTTTAGTAGATACCTTTATCCTATGGCACTAGGTTACAGAAGGATTTTGAGAAAAAAAGATGACTTTCAGTTATTTCTGCTAAACTTATTTTAAATTGTGATGTTCTGCCCATTGATACTTTGATTGATATGGAAGCTTTATTAATTATTTCAATATTAGACAGAGTCCACGTAATAATAAAATGCATGTAATGGTATGTTGACCTATCAAAATACATGATATTAGACAGAGTCCACGTAATAAAATACATATGAAATGGAAAAAATACCAAATCAAAATACTGCACAGTTCTTGCTGCTTTAAAGGGACGAGTAACATAGAAGCATCAAGACTTTTAACTAACTTGGAATCTGCAAAGGCCATCAGCTATGCATTGGTTGAACTAGACATATTGATTATAATTAGTTCACAATGACAGTAACAACTGACTCGAAATATGCAAAGGCCATTACCTAAACATGACTATAATTAGTTGAACTCGACATCATGACTATAATTGGTTCAACTTGACATTATTTTAATAGATGAATGGAAGTCATAATTTTCTATTCCTCTTCGATTCTTGATTGTCCAATTGTGGGGTTGATACTTCACATGGGCTATGTACTTTCCGTAGCTTTTTTAATCAAGTTCCCTGTCAATGGATCTCCATCAATGAATAAAATTATACACGATTTAGGGTTTCCATGGGCCACCCTAATGAAAAAATAAATAAAAGATCTCTCCTCAAATGGTTTTGTATAGACATGGCCACCCACAAGAATATACGGTAATACTTAGATTTTTCGAGTTTGAAGAATACCGAGTTCTTGTATCAACCCCAGTCGGCCATTGTCGAACTTCCGAACCACAGTCGGCCATTGTCGACCTTCCTAACCATAGTAAGAACGCGGATTCAACAAAACCAGAAGGAACGCGGATTCAACAAAACCAGAAGCCATGGGGCGGGGGAAAGTTCAGATAAAGAAAATTGAGAATACTACAAGCCGGCAGGTTACATTCTGTAAGCGGAAGAATGGATTGCTGAAAAAAGCTTATGAACTATCTCTGTTGTGCGATGCAGAAGTAGCTCTCCTCATCTTCTCCAGCAGCGGGAGGCTCTACGAATTTGCAAATAAGAGGTGCGTATTCTACTCTCTCGTGGACAGTTGCAGCCTGCAGGGTGACTTGTAGTTTTCCAGACCGTGAATAAATGCAACAACAGCATTACGAAATATCACAATTAGAAAATGAATCTCAAAATTCTCTAGCCAAATTTGTAAATATAATCAAAATTTGGAATGGCAAAGTTACAACTGCTATATACAGGTCATACCCATAGATCATAGATCTTGTAGATTAAATCTTAAAATTGTAAAGAAAAGGGTTTTATTTCCGGTTACCTACGCCCTGTTTTTGTTTCCTAATAATTAGTGTTACGAAAAATGAATGCTTTCAAATCTGTTAATACACATGAAAGTTTGGAAAGCTGTTTTAAATAATCTACACTACTTTCATCTAGTTGGGTGTACCCTTTTCAACTAACCTAAATTTCAACCGGTCTATTAATTCATGTGCTTTATAGTACTGCTTAATACCCAACTGCATCCAACTACCTTCCTGGTGGAAGATTTGTGAGTGTCTAATTTTGTTGTTTATTGATATTCAACAATTATTACGCACATTAGATATGCTACTTATTTAGTCCCACGTTCCATTTCACTTTTATTTGCTCAAAATCTTACACAGATTTCATTGGAATCAAGTGCCTCTTATTCGGGATTTGGGTTGAGACGATTCTTCAGTGCCACTAAAAATGATGCTTCAGTGGCTTCTTTTGATTCAAAGTTAACATTTCCAATTCGAAAGGCGTGGGTTAGGCATTCTCAATTATTATTGAAGTTCACTCTAGCTTGTGGTTGTTGTCGAATCTGGTGTTCATAACTGGCGTTCATAGTAATTTCAAGCCTTAATATTACGGTGACAAATTCACTCTGTTCCACATGAATAATATCTTTCATTGAATTATAAGTACTGTATCATTCATCAAAGATGACATCGGCGTTTATTATTGACTCACACTTCATGCAGGGATCACTAAGCATATATTTTGAGTGCGAGTTATAACCGATTCTAAACACTTCCTACACATATCGTCAAGGATTGTTGGGCTTCTCATCGACTGCATATGCAGCAGCTGAAAATAGGAAAATCATTGTGCACTTTGTAGTCTTTATCTTCTAGGTTTTTGTGCTTCTCTGGTACATATGCATGTTAGACATAGTCCTAAAAAATACCAACACTTGGTTAGATTCTAATCCATCTTACAAGCTTCTGCAAGCCCCAACCAAGCCAGTTGGCAAGTAAGAGCAGCCAAAGTTTACTTTGGGGCATCAATTGCCTCTAAGTCTCACATAATCGCAGCTCTTCTTTTTTGGTTCCAAACTGCAGAGACATAAGCAGTGGCAAAGCTCCTCTTCAGATACTTATTCCATACAAACCTTAGCGTCTGGATCAACATAGAAAATTAAACTGTCTCACCAAACTACCTTGTCATCTTCAAGGTTTCTCTAGCTTTACCTTGTCATCCTCAAGGTTTCTCTAGCTTTACCTTGTCATCCTCAAGGTTTGTGCAACTTTCTGGTTTCCATTAGGCTACCATGATGGAAAGAGGCAGGGAGATTTACTATATAAATGTTACATTATTCATCATCTAACATAAGAATACCTTACAACTCATCAATTTTATGCTTTGTATTGATTCACAAATGAGATATAAGAGAATATTTTAGAATAGTCTTTTGGAAATGTCTATGTGAAAAGATATGTCTAAGTGTAATGTCCAGAAAAACTAGATCCATAACTAACAACACAGTTCAAGACTCACAACACAACTCCTCTAGAGCTTTTTGATTAGTCTGAGCAATTACAATATTTTAACATTTTACACTTTCTTGATCATTGGTACTAGTCAATGTGGTGGGAGTCAACTTAATAATACTACACTTTCTTGATCATTGGTACTCATCAATGTGGTGGAAGTCAACTTAATAATGGACTAAGAAAAATAAAAAAGTTGGAGGTGTTGTCTAGGTGTTTATTTTTGGATATATTTTTGATGGATGAAATTGCATTTTAGTTATAAATAAAATTGCATTTTTTAACTTTTTAGATACCAAAAATAAATCTAATTAAAATTTAATACATTTAAAAATTGATTATTCAGTATAAAAAAATATAAATAAAAAAATTGATTTAAACATGAAGGAATTGAAGGAAAGTAATTAGATTTAAAACCTTTTTTTTATCCTATATTTATTATTTATTAGTTATTGATTTTGATTATGATTTGACTAATTTTAATCATATATAAATCTAATTAAACTACTATTTTAAAAAAACTGACATACAAAACATGTGTTTACATTTCCATCAAAATTTCTCTGCGCAACTTAATTATAAATTTAATTGATCTATAATTCTAATCTAGGCAACTGCAAATTACCTTCATTTTAATTAATATATCTTTATTACATACATATCATTATCATCATTTTTATTTAAAACTAACATACAAAACATGTCTTTACATTTCCATCAAAATTTTCTCTATACAACTTAATTATAAATTTAATTGATCTATTTTTAGAATAGTTCTACTCTAGGTATCTACATATTACTCTCACTTTTTCTAGCAGAATTTATCTAAAAATTTGATTTGTATATCTTTATTACATACATATCACTATCAACATTTTTATTTAAGTTTATAAGTATCTTTATTTGATACAGATCACTATAGGGGAATGAATTTGTCCATGTAGTTTCTTATACCATCGAATGTAGTTTCTTATACCATCGAATCAAAGTAAGTATGAGACTAATATAAGATGCAATCTAAAGTCATGGGATCTTTCTAGCAGAACTTATCTACGAATTTAATTCATATATCTTTATTACATACATATCACTATCAACATTTTTATTTAAATTTATAAGTATCCTTATTTGATACAGATCACTATAGCTGAATGAATTTGTCCATATAATTTTTTATACCGTCAAATCAAAGTGATGAGACTACTATAGGATGCAATAGAAGGCCATGGGATCACACAATTAATTTAGTTTAAGAGGATCACTATAGAAGAATGAATTTGTCAATGTAATTTCTTATACCATCAAATTAAAGTGATGAGATTACTATAGGATGCAATCAAAGTTCATGAGATAACACAATTAATTTAGTTTGAGAGGTTGGATATTTTTTTTCCAAAAAAAATCATACTTATATTTGAAATGAAAATAAATACAATCCTCATGTTTATAATCATTATTAATATTATTCTTCTTAATAGAAAAATTAGAGACATCAAATCAAAACTATCATAAATCATAATACTATTCATTCCCGAAAATATTATGACATCATAAAGTTCTCATGTCTAAACTGACATGTTATTTTAAAGATCATGTATCAAATTCAAATGCTCACTACAAGTCTCTACTCTTCCACCAATAAATTCATGTAACAAGTAATTATTCATGTAAGTGAAGGCCATCTTTTGAATTGTTCGGTTTATCTCTCTGAATACATGTGTGAAATCAATCCAAGTGAAGAGACTAGAGACATCCCGTTCGAGTGAAGATACTAGAGACATCCTGAAGCTGATGAAACAAAAGCTTGAGTATGATGTTATGAAGCTGAACAGATACAGTTAGACAATTAATAACTAAACTGGAGTAGCCAAGGACCTACAGAGAATCAATTCTATAACGATGTGCAAACTTTAGAAGTAGGAAAAGTGTCATAAACTGGTTGAAGTTATTTTTTACTTCCCAACATTTACCATAAAATGAAAGTACTTCTAGTAAGTCTGATGCAAGATAAAACCACAACAACTTAATGAATCATTGCAGGCACCATCCGAAAAACTCCGTGGAAAGGACTTGTCAATCCTTGGTTCACCCATTATCCTTATAGGTTTATTAAGTGATAATCTCGTAAAACGAAAGTAATCTGGGACACTTATCTTCAAATAAGCAGAGAAATAAGGAAGTACTCTCAAGTGATTCACCTTTCTATTGATAAACTAAACTACAAAACATTCTTCTATAGAATCTTGAATCCATAAGTTTGAAAGAACCAAATGACATTCTATTTGATTCCACTACAAAACATTCTTCTATAGAATCTTGAATCAAGTTTGAAAGACCCAAATGGCATTCTATTTCATTCCACACTTGTGAGTTTGAACAAGTAAGAAAAAGCTGGTAAATGGTTTCATCATTGTTGGTAAGTGGTTTTATCATTGTTCATGCACACCAGACAAATACTTCCACCTTGTTCGTGGTACCGAATATAACTTCATAACCCAACTTAGCAGTATAATTACCTCCTACCATATTCATGTTTCAAATGAGTTAATCTTCCAATCAATTGATTCTCTTACCATATTCCTGTTCCAAATGAGTTCATCTTCCCATCAATTGATTCTAATGTGAACTATGTGAATATAATTTATAAAATTATTCCATTCCAAAGCCCACTCTCTAGCCAAATTTAGTTCAACAGAACTCATCCATTCTTGAGACCAAATGGTGGTATAGGCTAGCATTGTCATAAGGTTTAGAGTATCTTTACCAATACTAAGAAAATGTTGAATAAATTCTTCAAAGAGAAACACTCTTCTATCAAACAGTCCATGAATACTAAGAAAGTGTTGAATAAATTCTTCAAAGAGAAACACTCTTCTATCACACAGTCCATGATTGCATCGGCACCAACTCTGACTTGTAAAGCATTTCCAATTTTGACTTGTAAACCATTGTCAACTTTCCATGCTAGGAAGTTTCCAAGCACCTGAAAAGCCAAAGTCATTGCTTTCCATTGATTGGAGACATTCTGTGTACATTTCCTTTATTTTCTTATTGAGACAAATATAGTGTCAAGAACAATATGTTTTTGAATTAGGATCCATCTCCACAAATTGTGTTTTGTCATAAAATTCGAAAGAGATGCTACAGCCAGTGAAAGATCAAACATGTGCATATCCTTCTGGCTCCAACGTTCCACGTCCTTCTTCGAGAAAGATTTCTCCAACTGACTCAATGAGTACTCTTATAATCACTTCTGCGCTGCCATAAAAAATTGAAGCAATACTTGCTGACCTTTTCCATTATTGCTTTCAGGAAAACAGATACATATAAGCATGTACGGATGGAGTTATATGAATGTATTTCACGTAGAAAATTTCCATATTTGAGGATATTGCATATTATATTGTCAAATTTGTTTGTGTTAGGCAGTACATTAACAACCGGAGACTTGAACTTTTGAAAAACATATTAGGGCAGACAAGTGTTTCAAGCTTCTCACACATGACTTCCTACGGTAGACATGCACATCGTTCAATGACATAATGTAATGGAGAAACCATGATTTGCATGTCCTATGACAGAAATGGCTAAGGACATGCACATCGTTTTATGAGATAAATGTGAAGTGGAAACTATTGCTTCCGTTTTACGTATCTTCCTGTTCCTTCCAGCTGAGCCATAGTAAGCCCTCGATCCAGACCAAACACGTTTTTAGGATTAAATTGCCAATTTATACATTTTTATTTATAGGTTGGAAAAAATTCTCCGGGTAGACATACCCTATTCTTAGGGTGTGCAATACTGTGTAGTCCACACTCACTGAGTTCTGTGTTATAGTATGTAATGCATATGCATCGTATCAATTTGAAATTGAAAAGAATATAAGAGAAGCTTATGTGTGTAAAAAGTAGATGTAAAAGGATTGATGGTGAATTAATGAATGGTCTCTCTTGCGTTGTGAAGTGTTAACGCTACAACTGAAAGGTATATGAAAGCCTATGCAGAGAACATGCCTCAGTCGGGAGCTCTTACGGAGTGTAACGTAAGTTTAGTTCCGAAACAATTAATTTGATTACAGATGCACCCTAATATCCATTATTCATATACTTTTGATCCAAATAATGTTTCCAATTTATATTTATTCTCTATCTAATATTTTACAAACTAATAATGCAGGAAGTGAGAAAACTTACACAACAACGTGATAGTCTAATCGATTCCATCAGGTTTGCAACTCTACCAGCTTAATTATGTTGAAGGTAGCATTTATTGATCATAGTGAGCCTATGTTTGTGTGTTATTACATATATCCAAAAAATCATCTTGGATATATTAACTGCTGAAAAAATCAATTAAAATCATAAGATTTACATCATCGTTTTTTTATCCCGTGGACTTATAAATGTATGCAAGGCATGCTCTTTATCTACTCTCTCTACTCAAGTCATGCCAAACTCAAAAGAAAATATATTCAATTAGATCAACTTGGTGTAAGGTAGCTCCTCCTTTTGAGTTTTGTTCTTCCTTCTGTTTTGTTGATGCTTTCAAACCCTGCAAGAGACTTACATGAATATGGTTCTTTCTATAAAATTTGAATGTGAGATTTGAACACCGGATTTTTTTTTTTCTTAAAAAATACTTTTTCAAAAGCTTTGTATATCTGCAAAAACTTAGGTTTATTCAAAATCTTTGTATATCTGCAAAAATGTAGGCTTACTCTACCCAAAATCATTGGGTATGTTGGAAAATAATAAGTATAAATACAACATTTCTATTTCTTTTAAAGTATTTTAAACTATTTATTGTTAGGTGATAGAAGCATAAACAAATCAAGAATTTAATAGAAAAGAAAACAAGACATAACAATCACATCAATTAATTGAACATAGTGATTTAAGTGGAAACCCTTCTAAGGAAAAAAACCACGGAGCAATGAAGCAATGATAATCTGTATTCTTATTATTCAAGGGAGAAACAATAGCCAAACACATGCTTACAACCATCCTCTCACTCTCTTCATACACACTGCCCTACACTACATTGCTACACCCACACCTTCTTAAAACCATCCTCTCACTCTCTTCATACACACTACCCTACACTACATTGCTACACCCACACCTCTAAGGGTATGGTAGATATATAGTATCTATTAGACAGTTAGAAAAACTTATTACAACCTCATATACGAGTTACACAAATTGTTTATATTGTAGTGTGCATGCATGCATATTCTAATTTTAGCTAATGTTGTGTGCATGCATCCGCATGGGAAATTAGTTGTCAGTTTCAACAATCTCCAGGTTGACAATAATTTACCTGATATATCTTGCCCAAATTAATTCATCACCTTTTCTGCAAGCCAAGAGAAGGTAAACACCATTATAGCTTCTCTAAAAAAACTGGTTTCGTAAACGTGTCTGCAAACTTCACTCTTGTATAGACGTTTTCCTGAGCCACTCCCCCTTCATCAACAACCTATCTTACAAAATGGTATTTAATAGAAATATGTTTCATCTTACTCTGATAAGATAGATTTCTAGTCAAATGAATAACACTTTGATTATTGTAGAATACTTTCACCTTGTCCTGCATCCTACCAAACTCACCCAGCAAACCTTTTAACCAAATTGTATTTTTCCATGCATGAGAGGAAACCATATGTTCTTCCTCACTAGTGGATAAAGAAACTATGTTTTTAAGCTTTGACATCCAACTAACAAGTCTTCCTGCAAGAGTAAAGACATATCCTGAAGTGGATCTCCTTTTGTCCAAGTCACCTGCGAAATCTAAATCGACATAGCCACATACTAAATCATTGGAACCATCATAGGTGATAGAATAATTATGTGTGCCCCTAAGATATTGAAGCACCCATTTCACTGATACCCAATGCTCTTTACCTGGATTTGCCATGTATCTACTGAAAACACCAATTGCATGTGAAATATTTGGTCTAGTAGTCACCATCGCATACATCAAACTTCCTAGTGCATTAGCATATGGTACACAAGACATAATCCTTTTCTTCATCATTGCTAGAAAATAAACTTGAATAAAGCTTGAAATGGGAATCCAAAGGGATTTGTACACGTTTCACATTATTCATACCGAATATCATAAGTATTTTATCAACATACTTATGTTGTGATAACCACAACTTACTATTTTTCTTTTCTTTGTGTATCTTCACACCCAAGATTTTTTTTATGCTCCTATATCCTTTATATCAAACATCCTAGCCAACTGAGCCTTTAAACTATTGATTTTGACCAAGATTTTATTGATACTGAGAGGGGGGTGAATCAATATGAAGTACAATTTAAAACCTTTTTCAACTTATACTTAAACCATTCAACTATATCCAATGAGAAATGAACAATAGTATAAGAGTTACACCAATACACCATGCACAATATATGAGAAATAATCAATAGTTATTGTTCAAGGGAAGTAATGACTTCCAAAGGTAGCTACATCTTCCAAATGTAAAGGGAGGGATAAACCTCCAAGAGGAAGATACAATCATCCAATATCAAGAGAGAGTTGAACTCTCCATCCTTTCCCCTTCCTTCCACCCAAGAATATATGAGAGATAATAAAACTTTACATTAAATCATCACCATCAACCAATCATCACATAGAACCTGATAATGCTTCCTAAGACTTCTTCAATTTCTGCAATTCTTCAATTCTTGGAGTA
>JASDQU010189084.1:3544-20355 GCA_032191745.1 Picea mariana | reverse complement strand
TCAAAATGAAAATGTCTCCTTGGTATATACAGGAGACTAGGAGGTATAATTACAAATAATGGCCTAAAGCCGACATAATTAAAATAACATTACTAATCTAAATTATAACTAATGGCCTAAAGCCGACATAAATAAAATAGCATTACTAATCTAATATGCCCCAAGTAAGGGGTAATGAGCCAATATTAGGGCTTAACAACTACCAATTGGAAGACTTAAAGGTGTGACAATAGATTTGGATGGAGTGCACACTATGGAAGATTTTGAAGTAATAGAGATAGTAGATAGCACAACACCATATCCATCATTGCTTGGAATGGATTGGGAATTTGATAACTAGGCCATAATCAATTTGAAGACAAGGAAAATGACATTTGAATCAGGTGAATATAGAGTCATTGTGCCATTAGACCCTTCAGAAGGAGAAAGGTTTGTAGGACCCACTTGCTTAGATCTAGAGGAAATAAACCAGTTGTACAGAACCACCGTGTGAGAGGAAGATTATGTTAACCCAACTACAGATGGGGTACTCAGCTGGAGAAGCATCACATCATGTGCTTCCGACTCAGATACATGTTTGGAGAATTGGCAACATAGACTACATGAAGTTTCCACAAGAAGGTGCGCAAGAATAGACCACGCAATAAGATGGGCCAGTACAAAGATAAGAGAACCTCCCAACTTTCATGGGGTAAATGACCTAGAGGAATTTTTGACGCAATATGAAGAGGAAGTGGTGGAAAATCAAAGGCTCTTAGCCCTCAATAGTATAATTGGGTCATATTGTGACGGCGCGTTCGTAGAAATTTCCACTTTATATTGTCGGGAGAACGACAAACATCACACCCCCTTAAACACTGTTTCATGTGATGTCATTATACCGATGATAGAGATGTCATTGCTTGTGTGAAGATTCTAGCGGACACATGTGATCACTACTTTCACTATCCAAGCCCACTATGGAAATCAAAACCACAACGCTAGAACGTCTCACTTGCGACGCCATAGGGGACGTCATAAGACCGAAGATAGGCCTATATCGATGCCAGAATGTTTCACTTGCAACACCACATGGGATGTCGTAATATAGATGATAGGCCTATATCTCTCACATTTACACCGTCACAAAATAAACATCCACTGTGTCGGACATGCGATATCATGGACCCATAGTGGACATTTCATGACCGATGAGGTGCCATGTATCTTCGACATTGATGCTATATCAATGACGGAAGGGACGTTTCAAATGAAGTCGGAAGAGGAACATTGGAAGACTAATGAGGGGTCTATATCTCCGACATTCACGCTATATCAACGATGGTAGGGACGTCAGAAGACTAACGACCTGTTGGTATTTAAAAATAAAATAAAAAACAAACATTTCCTCTTGTTCCGTCTCACATAGTGTTGAATAAACCAATGGATCTATGCTTGCCTTTCCTATTTTGTTTTCTATCTAATTAATATGTGTTATGAGAGTAGTTTAGCCTCCTCCTAAGTTCATATTTATTCATTTTATTTGAGTTATTTGTCAAGAATAACAATATCATGGTACCCTTGGTTCAAAAGATCACTCTTATGGCTGAAACTTATTGAACCTCCCTGTTGTTTCGATTTTAAGTTCTTGGTCACCTCAAAAATGTAACTCAAAACATTTCTATTTTGTCTTAAATAGATTGCAGAGGAACACCATGCACCATCCTACCCTTGCAATAAATCCAGTTAGAGATTCATAGACTAAGTTGTTCTTGTATGGTAGGAAAGAATAATAACTTTAGGATAATTTGTGGGTACCCCTCCTCTAGCTCAAGGATGGGCTCAAAGGCTTAGGGTGTTGTAGGAAGGTGCTCCTACACATTATTCCCTTACATTGAGCCTTGTGTGAGAAAGGGGAACAACTTGGGGGAAAACATATTAACTGCCATCATTGCCGAGGAGAGAGTTTTCCTTGTGCATATAATGATAAATATATGGGTAAATCCATTGTTCATTTTCTTGTTGGGTTTTAACCTAGTGACTGATGATACCCAACATCTTTTATTATTGAATAATTTCCAACATGCTATAAAGTTATTAGCGACTCCATTATGGAATAAATCCCTTTTTCTATTGATACTAATTATCTTCTAATTGTGGTGAGGAAGTAGTGGTTCTAGAGAAAAAAGTATCTCATCTGAAAACTACATATCCATGTCATAGTGCTACATTGAGCTAAGATTAGCACACATCTCTTCAACAACTAGCTTCTCGTTGACACTATTCTTCCCGGGCCAGGATGCCATGTACATATGATTGATTAGACTTCTGTGAGAATGAATAATGGTCATGGGGGTTTCATTGTTTATAAATTAGAGGTTGCCATTGATATTGTTTTGAAATATATGAATGAGAAGTAGCACATGAAATTAGCTTTTGGGACCCCTGTTAGTAGCAAGCATGTATTAGTCGAGTTTGGAAATGAGATGGTTTCTCATGATTTTCTAGAGAAACATGAGGAAGGAAATGTCAAAATTGTTGGTGATGGTTTGCCCTCCTCTACCTGTGCAAGCAATTGGCAGAAAGATGATGAAAGCAAAGAAGATGGCACATGGGTTACAAACTCATGATTTATTTATTGAACCTCTTGTTGTCTTAAGAGATATTGTTGTTGATTAATGTTCATTATATTTTAATGTTAATTTAGAGAATGCAATGCAGGAAGACAAAAATTTCTAACACATAGGTTTTTTTATTTGATGGGCCTTTTTCTCTTTGGAATCAAAGTGAAGTGTATTTTCCAACCTTCATTAGATGTTGTTTTTTACTTAAAGGATGAATATTGAGAAGCTAATGGATTCCAACATGAAAAAGTTGAGAGTAATGAACCATTTGGTGAATTCATTCCTCATACGATTAAAAGTTATGTAAGTTCAAATTATTTTAACCTCCATTAAATCATTTTTTTGACATGGACAAGGAGTAAAATCATCCATCCATTGAAAAGGATAAGAAATTGATAGATATCCTTTCACGTGATGATGAATATCTTGTTGTGCATTTTATTGGGAATGATCCTCAAAGAAAAAAAGACCTTCACTGTGAGCATTTTATTTTCCAAACAACAATGACAAAGATGAAAAAGAGTGTTATTATGCAATTCAAGTTTGGTAAGATATGATGGTCTCATATTTCCAAGAAAATGAAATCTTTGTCTTTCCTAACAACCATGATCATGAAGGTGATAGATATGGTAGAGCTAATTGTATACCTTGACAATGAATGACAAGTGGGAATTAGGTATTCAAGAGAAAATTTGATTTGTTTTCACACATACTTCCAAGATTGAATGCATTGAAGAAGTTATTATTCATGAAGACCCAATAAAAATGTGGATGAAGGAGACGTTCTACAAAACGTAATAGCGAAGCAAATATTGGAGATGGGTAATTCACTCATTGTTTTTTTATGTACTCACTCATTTCCATTATGCTTTCAAGGTTTCTCAATGTTGTTCTAATTTTATTTATGCTTCAAGTAGTTATTTCCCCTTTTGGATACATTTTATGGCCATTGAGGATGTATTTCCCTACCCTTTTGCATGTCAAACTCTAATGTCATCCACCATCCCATCAGACCTCTTCATGCATGGGTCTCATAGCTTTATCAAATTGCATACATGGTTCCATTGGCAGTGCCATGTCACTTAGTGGGCCCACTTGCTTGTTAGGTTAGGTTTTCCATTTTCCTTAGTCAACTCTCTACATTTTTCTTCCATCCTTTATCACATCTAATTTTGTTTATGACATTATTTCTAGCAAGAGCTTGTGTTGTCCTAAAATGCAAAGTTTGAGAAGAAGCAAATTTTTTACTTCATATCCCAATGGATTAATACATTGATATACTCACCCTAAAGTTTGGTTCTTAGCACCTCATAGGAAGGATCCATCCCATAAAAGGAGCATATGTAGTCACCTAAAACGATCACTGCCCAAAATTGGGCTTTTTGCCCATGGGGCCCACCTCAAGCCAAAATTTGCAAATCATTGAAATGACATATTTGGATGTAGGAACTATATTAGACATGTTTATTGGGATCAATAGTCATTCTAGAGCCAACAAAACCCATTAAGACCTGCAAAAGTATTAAAAGTGGTTTTTTCTTATGGGGTCCACCTTGGATGAAATTGTGTTTTGATGTTAAATGAGTATTTCTAGGTGCAAAGAGTGACTTATATGGGGATTCTAGTGTTATTGATCATGTTGGAGCTAATAGAATCTATTTCAAGGCTATAGAAGTATGAAAATGTAGTGGGACCCACTTTAGGACAAATTGTGCATATATGTAGAATGACCTATGAAGGAAAGGATTAACTTTGATATGTTTTCTAAGATCAATGAACGTCATGGTGCTAGAATAATTCAATTTTGACCAATAGAAGTACAAAAACACAATATTAAAAACTTCCCTCTAGGATGCCATCTTTCCCATTCTTCTTAAAAATTATATCATATGAGGTATCAAAAACTATCATGCAACTAGTTGTTGGAAATACCTCTATGTCTTCTATGCATTGCTTCTGATAGCATGTCATTCATACTTCATATGAAACAAATAGAGAATTCTAAGTCTCAAAAAATAAGGATTTGTGCGTTTTTAGTGGTTCTTTGGCCCATTTTCTATGCAATTGTCAACTAGATAGTGGTCTCTCTCTAGTCTAACAAACAAGAAATTGTTTTAGGATATTGTTGATAAGGTCGAGGGCTACAAAGTACATAGTTCATTTAGCCCCATGCAGAGCACACAAGTGGTAGTTAATTAATGAACATGGGCTATGTTTGTGTGCTCAGAAAATAAGTTTTGTTTCTTCAAACATGGAACTGAGACCTACTTCTTTAAGTCTAGGCATGAAGATTGTTTTTCTCAATTTTTAGGGGATCAAACACATTATAGCAAGATAACATCACAGTTCTAGTTTTCACAATGGCACTTTGCCCATGAATTTGTACTGCAAAATTATCCCAATCTACTATGTTATTTGAGAAATATTGTGAAGAAAGTATAAGTCTACCTAAGACTAATCTATCCCTAATATTTCATGATCTAGAATCAGCTATAATTCCCATGATAGTAAAATGAAGTTTACAACCAAACCTTTTTTTCAAGGAATGCCCATGTGTAATCCAAAATAATCCCCAAAACAATATTAGGTGGGTTAGAAAAGGAGGAGTCAATAAATTGCATCCCCATGAATAGTGGATGGATCCCCTCAATTAAACTAATTCAAAGGTCCAAAATAAATTAGAGGGGTTGTCTTTACATAGGAAACCATGGGTGTAGGTTGGCTACATACTACTCACATTATTTACGTGTGATGAGAAGAGGCCCTTTGGAGTGCACCAATAGAATATATTACATTATATATCAGGGTAAAAACATGGGCATGTATTCCTCTCCACTGTGGACCAAGGCTATGACCCATCCCATCTTGCATTATTTGTTTCATTATAAGCTATAGTATAGGGTTGTCACTTTGACAAACTTGGGTGGTAACTGTTAATGTTTTCTAATTCAAATGTATGATCGGTGGGTTGTCTATGAAGACATTGATATACTCATCCTAAAGTTTGGTTCTTAGCACCTCATAGGAAGGATTCATCCCATAAAAGGAGCAGATGTAGTCACCTAAAAGGATCACTACCCAAAATTGGGCTTTTTGCCCATGGGGCCCACCTCAAGCCAAAATTTGCAATTCATTGAAATGACATATTTGGATGTAGGAACTAGATTAGACATGTTTATTGAGGTCACTAGTCATGCCAGAGCCAACAAAACCCATTAAGACCTGCAAAAGTATTAAAAGTGGTTTTTTCTTATGGGGTCCACCTTGGGTAAAATTGTGTTTTGAGGTTAAATGAGTATTTCTAGGTGCAAAGAGTGACTTATATGGGGTTTCTAGTGTTATTGATCATGTTGGAGCTAATAGAATCCATTTCAAGGCTATAGAAGTATGAAAATGTAGTGGGACCCACTTTAGGACAAATTGTGCATATATGTAGAATGACTTATGAAGGAAGGGATTAGCTTTGATATGTTTTCTAAGATCAATGAATGTCATGGTGCTAGCATAATTCAATTTTGACCTATAGAAGTACATAAACACAATATTAAAAACTTCCCTCTAGGATGCCATGTTTCCCATTCTTCTTAAAAATTATATCATATGAGGTATCAAAAACTATCATGCAACTAGTTGTTGGAAATACCTCTATGTCTTCTATGCATTGCTTCTGATAGCATGTCATTCATACTTCATATGCAACAAATAGAGAATTCTAAGTCTCAAAAAATAAGGATTCATGTGTTTTTAGTGGTTCTTTGGCCCATTTTCTATGCAACTGTCAACTAGATAGTGGTCTCTCTCTAGTCTACCAAACAAGAAATTGTTTTAGGATATTGTTGATAAGGTTGAGGGCTACAAATGACATAGTTCATTTAGCCCCATGTAGAGCACATAAGTGGTAGGAAATTTATGAACATGGGCTATGTTTATGTGCTCAAAAACTAAGTTTTGTTTCTTCAAACATGGCACTGAGACCTACTTCTTTAAGTCTAGACATGAAGATTGTTTTTCTCAATTTTTAGGGGATCAAACACATTATAGCAAGAGAACATTGCAGTTGTAGTTTTCACAATGACACTTTGCCCATGAATTTGTACTGCAAAATTATCCCAATCTACTATGTCATTTGAGAAATCTTGTGGGGAAAGTATAAGTCTACCTAAGACTAAACTATCCCTAATATTTCATGATCAAGAATCAGCTATAATTCCCATGATAGTAAAATGAAGTTTACAACCAAACCTTTTTTTCAAGGAATGCCCATGTGTAATCCAAAATAATCCCCAAAACAATATTAGGTGGGTTAGAAAAGGGGGAGTCATTAAATTCCATCCCCATGAATGGTGGACAGATCCCCTCAATTAAACTAATTCAAAGGTCCAAAACAAATTAGAGGGGTTGGATTTACATGGGAAACCATGGGTGTAGGTCGGCTACATACTACTCACATTATTTACGTGTGATGAGAAGAGGCCCTTTGGAGTGCACCAATAGAATATATTACATTATATATCAGGGTTAAAACATGGGCATGCATTCCTCTCCACTGTGGACCAAGGCTAGGACCCATCCCATCTTGCATTATTTGTTTCATTATAAGCTATAGAATAGGGTTATCACTTTGACAAACTTGGGTGGTAACTGTTAATGTTTTCTAATTCAAATGTATGATCTGTGGTTTGTCTATGAAGACATTGATATACTCACCCTAAAGTTTGGTTCTTAGAACCTCATAGGAAGGATCCATCCCATAAAAGGAGCAGATGTAGTCACCTAAAAGGATCACTACCCAAAATTGGGCTTTTTGCCCATGGAGCCCACCTCAAGCCAAAATTTGAAATTCATTGAAATGACATATTTAGATGTAGGAACTTGATTAGACATGTTTATTGAGGTCACTAGTCATGCTAGAGCCAACAAAACCCATTAAGACCTGCAAAAGTATTAAAAGTGGTTTTTTCTTATGGGGTCCACCTTGGGTAAAATTGTGTTTTGAGGTTAAATGAGTATTTCTAGGTGCAAAGAGTGGCCTATATGGGGTTTCTAGTGTTATTGATCATGTTGGAGCTAATATAATCCATTTCAAGGCTATAGAAGTATGAAAATGCAGTGGGACCCACTTTAGGACAAATTGTGCATATATGTAGAATGACCTATGAAGGAAAGGATTAGCTTTGATATGTTTTCTAAGATCAATGAATGTCATGGTGCTAGCATAATTCAATTTTGACCTATAGAAGTACATAAACACAATATTAAAAACTTCCCTCTATGATGCCATGTTTCCCATTCTTCTTAATAATTATATCATATGAGGTATCAAAAACTATCATGCAACTAGTTGTTGGAAATACCTCTATGTCTTCTATGAATTGCTTCTGATAGCATGTCATTCATACTTCATATGCAACAAATAGAGAATTCTAAGTCTCAAAAAATAAGGATTTGTGTGTTTTTAGTGGTTCTTTGGCCCATTTTCTATGCAACTGTCAACTAGATAGTGGTCTATCTCTAGTCTACCAAACAAGAAATTGTTTTAGGATATTGTTGATAAGGTCGAGGGCTACAAATGACATAGTTCATTTAGTCCCATGCAGAGCACACAAGTGGTAGGAAATTTATGAACATGGGCTATGTTTGTGTGCTCAGAAAATAAGTTTTGTTTCATCAAACATGGAACTGAGACCTGCTTCTTTAAGTCTAGGCATGAAGATTGTTTTTCTCAATTTTTAGGGGATCGAACACATTATAGCAAGCAGACATTGCAGTTGTAGTTTTCACAATGGCACTTTGCCCATGAATTTGTACTGCAAAATTATCCCAATCTACTATGTTATTTGAGAAATCTTGTGGGGAAAGTATAAGTCTACCTAAGACAAACCTATCCCTAATCTTTCATGATCTAGAATAAGCTACAATTCCCATGATAGTAAAATGAAGTTTACAGCCAAACCTTTTTTTCAAGGAATGCCCATGTGTAATCCAAAATAATCCCCAAAACAATATTAGGTGGGTTAGAAAAGGGGGAGTCGATAAATTCCATCCCCATGAATGGTGGATGGATCCCCTCAATTAAACTAATTCAAAGGTTCAAAACAAATTAGAGGGGTTGGATTTACATGGGAAACCATGGGTGTAGGTCGGCTACATACTACTCACATTATTTACGTGTGATGAGAAGAGGCCCTTTGGAGTGCACCAATAGAATATATTACATTATATATCATGGTAAAAACATGGGCATGTATTCCTCTCCACTGTGGACCAAGGCTATGACCCATCCCATCTTGCATTATTTGTTTCATTATAAGCTATAGTATAGGGTTATAACTTTGACAAACTTGGGTGGTAACTATTAATGTTTTCTAATTCAAATGTATGATCGATGGTTTGTCTATGAAGTTAGTTAATTGTTATGAAGTACTTTATTAACAAGCAAGGTTGCGGAGCAACAAGTCCCTGCCAAAAAACAGAAAGCACAAGCTTCTATGTTGTTTCGAGATTAGACATTTAGTCAATTTATACACTCTAATCCACAAGCTACAATTTGGGATTGAAACAAGATGTATGGACTATAATTACTTTGGCACGTCATATATAGAACCCAATTGGATCGTTATAAATTGAGAGTTTCGAGATTAGACATTTAGTCAATTTATGCACTCTAATCCACATGCTACAATTTGTGATCGAAACAAGAGGTATGGACTATAATTACTTTGGCGCGTCATATATAGAACCCAATTGAACCGTTATAAATTGAGACAACTTCGAGAAAATAGAGGTCACCGTACTATGGAGGCTCCTATCTATGAGAATCACATATTGAAGTTTACCTTCAATAGTAATTCAATGAGTGCCCATGAGGTATTAGTTGCTAGCAACGGGTTCAAAGCTAGTGTATCATCACATTGTCATAGGGTTCCCCTTTCCATACAACCACCGATATCGCATATCTACGATTAACTTTTCTATTATGCCATTTCTGGAAGTTTCTATCTGTTTAGGTATTATGCCCTCCTTGCCTTGCACCCAAGACAGATCTAGCTCAACAGGTTTTCACGACACTATATATATACCTAATGATATCGACATGGATACGTTTAACCTTTCCATGGCAAGTATATATATATATATATATATATATATATATATATATATATATATATATATANCCGCCTTCCTCCTTAATGTATGTGGTCCGTCCAAAGAAAACTAAGATCATAAATATAGTCTCCACCATTGTAATATGATAAATATGCAATATGAATATGAAATGGTGCAAAGTTCTAGGTTTGTGTCTGTTCGTCTAGTTCCAAAAGAAATGAGATTAAGAAAACTATTCTCCAAATCTCTTCTAGTTTCAATAACCTAGGGGACTCTGGGACTAATCCAATCCCACCAATAGTACCAGTTTCTGATTGATACCCCATGCCCAGTCTCATGTATTCATAGTTTGAGCTATTTAATGTCACTAGTTGATGCAGTCAACCTAGGTTCCATGCATTTTCATTAGCTAATAGCTCTGTTAGCTAATAGTTCTGAGTGTGGGCACAACTACTATTCTACATAATACACACTTCTGGTAGGAAAAAAAAACTGGAATAAACGAATTCCCACTGAGGGTAACAACCAACAATATTAATAAAGTCTCATAGAAGAGATGAGAAACTATCACAGATATGTCAAGTCTTCCTTTTAACCACATCGAATAACCATTTTCTAGAAACTTGTTGACGTCCATCGTATGATTCTTCGATCATGTCTCTGAATACCAGAAAGCTTTTCATTGTGACGGGCTCTAGATAGTCTCTTAAGCAGTAAGAGAATCTGCCTCCATATAAACTGGTTGTTTGTATTGCAAATGAATTGGGTCCTTGACCTAAACCTAGAACACCTCCTGAGCTTATGTTTGATTGGCCTTCGTTATCATATCCACATCCCATCAACACATTTTCTACCTTCAATGGATTTCCAGATGTGGAGCTCAATATAATTGTTTCATGGATATAAGGGCCCGTGATGAAAGAGTCGTCCAGGTAGCTTTGTGTATATTTGCAGACCAATTTAAGTCTAATAGTGTAGGATACTGCGGGAGAGAGAGCATAGCATTCTCTGGAGTAACAAGGTATGTATGACAAAAGAGAATAGAACTCAGAGCTCATAAGATAAAATAAAGAGATAACGAAGACACAATTGCTTAAGGATTTTCTTACAGACAAAATCACGTCGAAGGGGAGTCTTGAGTATAAGATTCCTCCATTGAATGAAAAGAGGCAGGCAATTAGAGTATATTATGACAACACCAAGGTTTGCATGGTTGTGTAGGTGGAAGCTCAACAATGTAGAGCTTAGGAAGTTGACAACAGGTCAGACACTTGACAATCATATCATTAAAAAAACAAAAAACATTTATGGTGCCTCTATATGTGGCCAATTTGTTAAAACTTAGATTAATCCATATTGGAAAACAAAGATCAGAGAAAACATTTAATGTTACAAAGTAATGCTAGATTTATTTCTAGAATTACTTGATATCTGGAAAAATTACTAGCCAATATATTCTTTAAACTAAGGTCTTCGTTCAACTTGTCCCTTGGGAAGAGGCCAAATAAGACCTCAAAGTACAAGCTTATGATAAAAATTGAAATATGCTTGGAAAAAGGTAAAATGTGAAACAAAACTTTAGGTTAAAATGTTTCAAAATAAGTGTCTGTTAAATGTTTATCAAAACTTTAACTTAAAATGCTTTGAAATATGTGCCAGACTAATAGAAAATCGGTAAACCGATTACTATAATCCCTAGCCTAAAGGTAGGGACTAAAAATAAGGCATTAGGGACTAGAAATAAGGCAGCCCCCCTTTTGGGCATTAAAATATTTCATTTCGTTTTTAACCTGCAATATGCACCATCATAAAGTGACTTTAAAAAAAATGTAAGAGATTAATTAAGTGGGTTTAATATTAATGAAAAAGTGGAATAGAGTTTTATAAAAGCGCATTGGAGGTGTTTAGTTCTATTTGTTCCCGCTAGAAAGGGGATGTTAAAACCATGTTTTGGAAACCAAAAGAGCACCAGATCAACTCATCTCTTCACCATTTTGATTCTTTTTCACATGGAATGTTGGTATTGGCATAGAAGGTGCCAAATTTGGAGCTAGTTTGGGTAGCAAGTGAATTAAAGATTGTAATGATTTACAAAGAAAGTAACTACAACTAAGGGGGAAGCATAGTAGCTATGAATTATCCCCAAATTTGGCTATGAATTTGCAAGGAGGGATAAAATGATCCTACTTTAAATAAATCTAATAAAAGCAAAAGGAAAACACTCTCATTGGTGGAGAAATAAAAGATTATAATGTCATTTGTGGGGTTCATGTTTCCATTCTAGCAGTCTATAATAGATAAATTTTTATCATTTACAAGTACAATTAGCAGTAGAAGGATGTGAAATAGAGTCGAGAGGCCATAAAAAACTAAAGATGTACCTATAACATCACTATCTTTGTAGAAGAAAGTGATTGTTCTTGTTCCCCCCCTTCTCTTATTTCATTTTATTTCTATTTGTAAGCATTATATATGAAATAGATAGTGTAAAGGGATGCAATCAGGTCTAGGATTGTGATTTTATAGTCCCAACCCCTAACACACTTATTGTATAAATGAATGGTTGTTTCAAAACTAAATTTTTATAGTCCCTACTCATGAAGCTATTATTTTATAGTCCCATATTCTGATACCATTTTTGACAACACCGGTATTCCAACAGAGGATGAACACCTTCAGTAACCACTCACACAACTAGATCAAAGATCAACACATCAATGTTTTGACATGGTAAAACCCTATGGGGAAACATCCACGACCCCAACCAATGCGACGACTTGGAGCAGTTTATTAATGCAAAAGAAAAAGATTACATAGATATTTTACAAGAAAGTTTCTCACAATCGATCATCGACAAATGACCCTCCATTCTCTTTAAATAGAGATCATGGACCAATTGGGTGTTAAGCCATGGATCAATGGCCGTTAAGATCGAGGAGAATACAAACCGTCAGATCACTCTATGTCGAGAACATATCGTGACCATCGAATTTCCTAAATACGAATGCATACTAATGCATACTAAAGAAACACACTAAGAAACACACTTTTACCTAATGACACATTAGACCAACTAGATCTTAACTAACTCCTGAATCTCTAAATATCCTAACATCCCCCCTTAAGAACAACTTGGGATAGGATTGAAGGATTTACAATATTGACACAATAGGAGAAGGAAGGAGGAATTAGAGCATATCCCCCCTTGATGACAGCTTCCTGAACTCCTAACATAGATATAAGTTTAGAAAACTCTACTTCTGTAAGAGACCTTGTGAAAATGTCTGCAACTTGATCTTCTATAGGGAAAAAGAGCACTTCAATAACTTGATCATGAATGAGCTTTCTGCTGAAGTGCATGTGTATCTCGATGTGTTTGTTGCACTGATGTTGAACTGGGTCTTTGGCGAGCTTGATGGCACTCAGATTTTTGTACCAAAGTCCGGTCGGATGTTGCTACTAGAATCCAAAACTCTGAAAGGATATTTCGAAGCCACAAGGCTTCTTGACTTACATTTACCACTGATCGGTACTCTGCTTCTACTAAAGAAAGTGAAATATCATGTTGTTTCTTAAATGCCCAAGTGACAGGTCTTGAACCAAGGCTGAAAACATAACATGCAATATACTTCCAATCATCAGGGTCCCAATCTGAATCAGTGAAACCAACAAATAAAGGAGTCCCCCTGGACTGTAATGTATCCCGAACTGAACTGTACCACATACATAGCAAAGTATTCAACAACACATGTATTCCAATAGAGGACGAACACCTTGAGTAACCACTCACACAACTAGATCAAATATCAACACACCAATGTTTTGATGTGGTAAAAAATCTACGGGGAATCATCCATGGCCCCAGCCAACGCGACCACTTGGAGCAGTTTATTAATGCAAAATAAAAAGATTACAAAGATATTTTACAAGAGAGTTTCTCATAACCGATCATCGACATATGACTCTCCATGCTCTTTAAATAGAGATCATGGACCAATCGAGTGTTAAGCCATGGATCAATGGTCGTTAAGATCAAGGAGAATATGAACCGTTAGATCACTCTATGTCGGGAACATATTGTGACCACCCGATTTCCTAACTACAAATTCATACTAAAGAAACACACTAAGAAACACACTTTTACCTAACGACACATTAGACCAAGTAGATATTAACTAACTCCTAAGNATTGAAACATTTACAATATTAACACAATAGAAGAAGGAAAGGGGCATTAGAGACTATCCCCCCTTGATGACAACTTCCTGAACTCCTAATATAGATTGAAGTTTGGAAAAAATTGTTTTTGTAAGAGACTTTGTGAAAATGTCTGCAACTTGATCTTCTGTAGGGAAAAAGAGCACTTCAATAAATTTATCATGAATGAGATTTCTGATGAAGTGCATGTGTAGCTCGATGTGTTTGTTGTGTTGATGTTGAACTGGGTCTTTAGCAAGCTTGATGGCACTTTGATTGTCACACCAAAGGCTGGTCGGATGTTGCTGCTGGAATCCAAACTATGAAAGGATTTGTCGAAGCCACAAGGCTTCCTGACTTGCATTTACCATTGTTCGGTACTCTGCTTCTACTGAAGAAAGTGAAATAGCCTGTTGTTTCTTACAGGCCTAAGTGATAGGTCCTAAACCAAGGCTAAAAACATAACCGACAATAGACTTCCGATCATCAAGGTCGTTAGCCCAATCTGAATTAGTGAAACCAACCAATAAAGGAGTCCCCCTTGAACTATAATATATCTCGAATTGAACTGTACCACAAACATAGTGAAGTATCTTTTTAGCTGCTTTCCAATGGCTTTCATGGGGTGTTTGCATATACTGGGCAACAAGACCAACAACAAAGGAAATATCAGGATGGGTATGAGTCAAGTATAAGAGGCTACCAACTAATTGACGATACATGGTGGCATCAACTTCGGGAGAAGTACAGGTGGTAGTAAGCTTGAATCCAAAATGGAAGGGAGAAGGGGTTGGTTTACAATCATCCATGTGAAAGCAACAAACAAAGTCACAAGAATAATTAGATTGGGAAAGAAAAATTCCTTCATTGGTTTGCAAAACTTGGAGGCCAAGGAACTAGTGCAAAAAGCCTAAATCTGTCATTTCAAATTTCTTCTTAAGGTTAGTTTTCACATGGTTCAAATTTTTTGAGTCACTACTAGTAAGGATAAGGTCATCAACACAAAGGACAAGGATGATGATATGGATTCCTACTTTCTTGGTATAGACATTAGGATCAGAATGACATCTAGTGAATTCAATGTCAATAAGAAAGCTTTCCATTTTGGCATACCAATCTTGGGGAGTTTGCTTAATACCATAAAGATATTTCTTAAGGCGACAAATAAGGATAGAGTCATTTTGTACATAGCCAGGAGGTTGCTCCATGTAGATTTATTCTTTCAAATCTCCATGCAAGAAGGTATATTTAACATCCATCTAATGGACCTCCCATTTATGTGAGGCAGCAAGGGCAAGAAAAAGGCGAATGGAATTGATTTTGGCTACAAGGGAAAAAGTTTCATTATAGTCAATTCCTTCAACTTGGAAAAATCCTTTGGAACCTAACCGATCCTTGTGTCTTTCAACACTTCCATTTGGTGTCTTTCAACACTTCCATTTGATGCATACTTAGTTTTATAGACCCATTTACATCTGACAAGTTTTCTTCCTTTTGGAAGAGGTACAAGATCCCAAGTATCATTTTCCATTAAAGAACGATACTCTTCATTCATTGTTGTATCCCAATCTGGATGACCTGAAGCTTTTGCAAATGTCTCTAGATCACGAGTCTCTGAAACTTGAGCCAAAAGAGAAGAGGATCGCTGGAATTGTGAACGTGTTCGACGCTGATTTGAAGGATCACTGACTAGATCACCAACTGCTTATCGTGTTGAACAAACCCATCTAGGAAGCAGAGGAGTTGGTGCTAGTTCAATTTCAAAAGATTCAGATGGAGGAAGGTAAGCAGGCGGAGGTGGATTTTCATCCTCACTATCATCATCTGAAGAAGAAACCATAATAGGAACAAAATAAGGCACAAACATTGAAGATGGTTTGCAGGCCGAAGAAGACACAATTGCTGAATTAGGCTCGCAAGCCAAGATATTTTCATTAAATTTAACATCTCTTCTAACAATAATTTCATTACAATGTGGTTGAAGAAGTCTATAACCTTTAACATCTTTAAAATAACCAACAAATATAAACTTCTCACTTTTAGTTTGAAATGCTTTCCTTTTGTCATCAGGAATGTGAGCCCATGCTATACTTCCAAATACATGGAAGTGACTTACATCTGGTTTAATTTTAGTCCAAGATTCTTCCGGTGTTATACTTTTAAGAGCCTTTGTGGGAGTGTGATTTACTATGTAATTTGCACAGTTGATGGCTTCCGCCCAATACTTTAGACTTAATCCCTTATATTGGATCATACAATTAGTCATTTCTTTTAATGTGCGGTTCTTTCTCTCAACAACACCATTTTGTTGCCGTGTATATGAAACAATGTGTTGCATTTGGATGCGCTGTGTAGTGCAATAACTTGTAAAATTATTGTTCACATATTTGCCTCCATTATCTGTTCTTAACCTTTGAATTTGATGTCAAAATTGTTTTTCTACAAGGGCCTTGTAGGCCAAAAACTTGTCAAAAAATTCGCTCTTAACTTTTAAGAATTAAACCCAAGTACGTCTGGAAAAGTCATCAATGAAAGTTAAGAAATACTTGCACCTAGAAAAAGAAGGAGTAGAAAGTGGACCACACGAATCACTGTGAACAAGATGCAAAGGGCCCGAGGCATGCCAAGAGGCACATTTGTCAAAAATGTCCTGATGATGTTTGTTGAGAAAACAACCGGCACAAACAAAATCTTTGCATGAAATAGGAGGAAGACTAGTCACCATCTGTTGATTACATAGTTGCTGCAATAAGCAATAGTTTAGATTACCAAACCGCTCATGCCAAAGTTTGCTCAAGTCATCGCCATGAGCAACAAAAACTGATGAAAAAGATGATGACCCAAAGTTGTCAAACTTGTACAACCTGGTAATATCATCAACAATTCCAGTTGCAAGAACATGCT
>JASDQU010189083.1:4018-14438 GCA_032191745.1 Picea mariana | reverse complement strand
GGAGAAGGGGTGTGAGGGGGGGATGAAGAGGTCTAGAGAGAGGAGGGGTTAGGATAGAAAGATGGGACTAAGTGAAGAAGTCATTATTTGTGAGTGAGAGACTGTTTGAACTGGCGCAGTTAGGGAAACCAATCATAAGAGGAGGCTTGATTGATGACTAGATGGCTTTATTCTAGGGATTTCACAACTTTAGCTAGGTTATATGCCTCGGTGTTCTGAGTGTGGAGGATATGAAAGAAGCATAAGATGGTGAAGTGATGTTTCAGGGTGTTTATTCATGAGCAGAGGCCATTGGGAGGATGAGTTATTGAGGTTGAGGGACCCAGAAGGTCCTTTATGACTATTTTGGAGTCCCCTATCATCGTTAAAGTTTGAATACTTCACTCGTGAGATAGTTTTAGTCCCATGTACACTACTAGGTTTTATGCTCTGTTGTTGGTTGTTTTCCCTAGACCCCAGGAAAAGTCAGATACCTTTTGTCCATCGAAATCATAGATGACTCCCCCCACACTTGCCACCCCTGGGTTACCTGTTGTTGCTCCATCAAAGAAAAGAAGGAATTAGGTGTGTTTCTCCCTTTTCCATTAAAGGAAGTCGTTATTGATGAGACGCAGTTGCCATTCTTTCCTTTTGGATTTTTTGCTGGGGGGAATGAGGGGTGTGGTTGCGGGTCCCCGAATGTAATTAACCCACTCTTCTTTGATTTTCTCCAATACACCTGGTAGATCATATCCAATTTATTTAGTCTTGAAAACTTCTGCTACTAGTCCAAATATTTTGACGAAGATGCTATGCACTAGGGGAAGATTCTCACGGAAAATGGCTTTATTGAGAACTAAACAAAGTTCCCAGTAAACAAATTTGGGAATTTTTCTCCAGAGAAGAGTAAACCGTTTCTTGTTTTTGAAGCGACCAGCATATCTTTGTTTCCAGGAAATGAAAAAATCATTTCAATTCTCAGAGAGAGGGGAGGGATTGGGGAGAGGGAGGTAGATGAGGTTCCAGATTTGGGAGGAGAAGTGGAATTCAAGAAAAATATGGGAGATAGATTAAGAAGCTGAGAGACAAAAAGAGCAGCATGAAGGACCTTGAATTCCATGTTTTACGAGGTTTTTAGCTGTTAGAAGTTTACTATGGACCAATAGCCAACAAAAGATATTAACTTTGGGCAACGATGGCGCAGACCAAATATCTTTCCAGATCTTGGAAGGAGTGGGGCCTTGAATTTCAGAAAGCAAATGAATGTAGCCATCTTTGATAGAAATTTTTTTTCCACCCCATCTTCATGAATCTAATAAGGACCGATTAGAGGGGGGAAATATAGCAAGGTTATTGAAGAGGGTGGGAAGGAGGGAGCTAAGATGGTCGGGGGGATTGGGTGGCTTCCAATTGATCAAATCCCAATCTGAATTCCAAAGGCAGAAGTCCCTAAGGAAGGAGAGACTGTTTGAGGAGCACCAATATTTAAGAGGTTATAGAATCGTTAAATTGTTCAGGGGCTCATGATTAAGAATGCAGTCTGTCTAGACATTAATTGTTTCTCCATTCCCCGAGGCCCAGGAGAGTTTGGATTTGACAAGAGGGGCCGCATTTTTGAGGAGGCACTAGATTAGAGAGCTAGGGAGGAAGGGGATGGAACCGTTGAAACATCACGACCTAGAAGAGTGGAAATATTTAGTTAGAAGTGTTGTTTTCCACCAATCTAGGTTACTTGTAATTAAACACCAAGAAAGCTTAGCTCCCAATGAGATGTTCATTAGTGTTGGGTCCCTAATGGCCAATCCTCCTTTATTAAGGGGTTGGAAAACTTGCTTCCTATTTAAAAGATGAAACTTTTTTGTATTCATTTTCCCACCAACCCAAAGGAAACTTCTGAGCGCTCTAGAGATTTTTTCCAAGACACCTTTGGTAGCTAGTAGAACTGAACATTGAAAAATGGAGAGGGAAGAGAGAATTGATTTTATAAGAACAGTTTTCCCTACAGGATTGAGCCAGCGGCCTCTCCAATTTTGAATTCTTACTAAGATTTTTCCAATGACTTATTGCAAAGCTAAAGAGCCATATGAGCTAAGAAAGATTGGCATTCCCAAGTATTTGAAGTAGTTGCAAGTTCTGATAATGGGGAAACCGAAAAATTCTGGCGATTTGATCTTTTAAGTGCCCTGGAACATGCCACCCATAAATCCTTCATTTAGATATATTCATTTTACCGCCTGAGGCTGCAAGGAAGGAGTTGAGAACTTTCTGAAAATGCATGGAGATACGAATAGAAGTTGATCCCAATAGGAGGGTATCATCTGTGAATTGTGAGTGGTTTATTTCCTTGACCCCTCTCGCTATGAGTAAGCCAGGGAGATTTCCCTTTCTTCATTCTTCTTAAAATTTAAAACTGAGAGAGTCTACTAGGAGGATGTAGAGAAAAGGAGAGAGGGGAGAACCTTGGTGAAGGCCTCTGTTGGCCTTGAAAAAATGCGAGGGGCACCCATTGAGGAGAGGTGACATCCAAGACACGTTGATGCAAGCTCTGATCTAGTTAATTAAGTCTTCAGAGAAACCATATGCTTTGAGGACTGAGGAAAGGAAGTTATGCTTGACCCATTCAAAGGAATTTTCCATGTCAAGTTTAACAACCATTCCTAGAGCTTTAGATTTCTTACTAGAATGCATGGCTTCCTGGACTAGCACAATGTTGTCTGTTATCTGCTTGTCCTTTAAAAAGCCACTCTGATTTTCTGAAATTAACTTTGTAAGCAGGGGATTGAGTCGGGTTGCAATGATATTGGTGAGAATTTTGTATGAGGAGTTACAAAGGGAGATAGGGAGGAACAAAGAGAAATTGGAGACATTGGATTCTTTGGGGATAAGGGCTAGAAAGGTGGAATTAGTTGCTCCTATTTTCTATTTATGTAAGGTATATTTTAGCATTTTCTTCAGATCTCGTTTGATAATATCCCAGAAGGAGTGGTAGAATATGATTGGGAAGCCATCAGGTCCAAGAGCTTTGTCAGGATCCAAGCTCCAAACTGCTTTGGTTATTTCATCTTCTGTTATATCCTTGAATAATTGGTTGTTTTAATGCTCTAAAACTATACTTGGGATGTTGGAAAGCATGTCAATAACATCTACATTTGTTTCTTCATCAATTGGTTGTTGATATAAGTTATTGAAGTGGTGAAAAGCCTCTTCTTTGACTTGTTCAAAGGAGTCGAGTTGTTTCCCTGTACTTGAAGTGATGGAGGTGACTATATTTTTTTTCCTTCGTGATTGAGATTGCTTGTGAAAGAAGAAGGTGTTTGAATCTCCTACTTTTATCCAGAGGCTTCTGGATTTCAGTCACCAATGTTCTTCTTCTCTACGCAAGGTGTGTTGAATATGTTTTTGTGCCTCCTTTTTTTGATTCAAGAGTGTTTATGTAACCATTTATTTTTCGATCTGGTGTTGAACTCTCTTGAGATGCTCTATTTTTTCTTGATTTTCATGTTGGGGAGGAATGAACGAGTTTTTCACCCATTCTTTGAGAGTTTTCTTGATTGCTTTGAGCTTTCTTTCCAAAACAAAATTCGGGGATCCAAAGAAGGGATTAGTCCACGCATTTGTAACTAGAAGAGGGATGGTTGGGTTATCCAACCAAAGTTGATTGAAACAAAAAGGGAGGGGGCCAAAGTTTTGAGGAGTTCGGAAGGAGAGGGAGATTGGTTTATGATCTAAGACTGGGAAGGGGAGGATTAGAGAGGAAATGACAAAGGGGGAAAGAAGGAGGTTGTTGTTGATGAGAAAATGGTCAAGGCAGGCTACTATATGGCTAAGGCCAGAGCATATGTTTTTCCAAGTATACTTTCCTTTTGAAGGTTTGATGTCTTGCATGTCCCAATCTGAGATGAGATCGGTGAGATTTTCAGAGAAAGGGTCTCTGACTTTACATCCCCCTTTTTTTCCCCTTGGATTGAGGTGGGTTTTGAATTCACCCCCGATGATGCAAGTGGAAAGATCTATGGAGTTCCTGAGTTTTAATAGGGAATTCCAGGTAGCCATTTTGTCTTTGTAGGAGTTGGGCATGTAGACAATAACAACAGAGATGATATTATTATTGTCCTTGTTTTTTAGAATTGTAAAGAGCCAACTTTGGGTTTCCAGGGTTACCTCGGAAGTCCAGATTTGCTCATCCCAAAGAGTTGTGATGCCACCTAAGGCTCCTTGAGAGCTAACAACCACCCCACCTATGGTTTTGATTTTTTTTTTTGTTACTTCTAGAAGAGATGGAGCATCCATTTTGGTTTCTTGGAGATGAATAACTAAGGGGTTGGCCATTTTGATTAGGTATTTTAGAGATTCAACTTTAGACTTGTTGTCAAAGCCCCTATAGTTCCAAGAAAGAAAGATCATTGGAGGGGGGTGGGGGAGGCCCGACTTCCATAAGACGAGTGATCCAATCCTCTAGTTCCTACTTTTCATGTTGATGTGTATATGGTGTTTTCTATAGTTTGTTGCTTTCCTTGTGCCTTTTATTTTGAGGTTTCTTCCTCTCTGACTTCCTTGCTTGTTCGTCGTCCCAATTTTCTTGGCTTCTCTGGTGGGATTTCTCCTTATTATTTTTCTTGAGTATGTTGAACTTGCAAGTGGGGATATTCATTTCCTTGTTGTGATGATCCTTGCGTTCCCTCCACGGAGGGATCATCTTCATATGAATCGTCAGCAAAACCGACTGAGGGTGAGGTAGAGGGAGAAGGAGGGTCTAGAACTATAACTAGGGGAGGATTTTGTTTTGAGGGGGATTCTCTAAGCGGATCAAAGGATTTGTGAATTGGAAGGGGAGGGGGTTTGGGGGGAAAAGCAGGGTCTTGTTTGGGAGGGGATTTCAGAGGGTGGTTTTTTTGTGAGGGATCAGGGTTGGGCGGAGGACTAGAGGGCCTTGGACAAGAGACAAAGCTTTTTCCCCTAGACACTTTCTTTCATACATGTTTCCATCCATCTTCCTGATATGTTGCATTGAATTCTGAAGATTGATTATTACTGGGGCAATTCTTTGCAAAATGTCCATATTCGTGACATGACTTACATTTGAACGAGAGCTTCTCGTAGTCTAGCTTCTGGATGTGAATCCAGTCATCTAGCTTTAGTTTGATTGCTTCTGGAAGCCCTTTTTCTATATCTACTTCCACACATATCCTAGCATAAGAGTACACACTAGATTTAGGTTCTGCCCTATCGATGAATTTTCCCAAAGTATCTCCTATGATTTTTAGGACTTCATCGCCCCAATAATGGAAAGACATATGGGGAAGTATTACCTATACTGGAATGGAAGAGGTTATGTCATTTTCTGGGTCGAAATTCGACATCCATTTATTTAAGTCTAACCCTCTTGGGCCAAAAAAGTTAGGGCCATTTCTGAAAATGAGATCTTTGTCTGATTTAAGCTCAAAGTAAAAGATATAGAAACCCTTACCAACAAAGAAGTGATTCATGCATCCTTGGACCAAGGGGTGTCAGTTCCGCTCAATCCAAAGATCTATCTGCCGAGGTGAGGGCCACAGACCCATGAACTGGTCGACGAGCGCTCTGGAGGTGAATGAGAGAGATTTTCTTCTCACGGAGGTGCAAGGGATTGAAGCTTATGGAATCTGATCCAGTTTCTTTACAAACTGAGAGGATCTAGAGCGCGACGGGAGGGGACTAAGAGAGCCCACAAGAGTCTTGAAAGCGACAACCTCGTCGAGGAAATCTGGGGAGGGGGGATCTGGATCAGCAATTGTCGAGGCCATAAGGGCCGAGGGCTGAGAAACGAAGGCGGCGGACGAGCTAGGGTTGCAGAGCTCGCGACATTATAGTTGAACACATGATAGTATCCCAAACCCAAAACTGTTAACCATCAACCTCTTATCTTTAATTTTGAACCTTGAATCCAAGCTCCTAGCCTTTTGTTAGCCTAAATCCTTAAATCATTAAGTTTTAACTTTAAATTTAAATCATAAACCCTAAAACTTAATCATGTTTGTGGGATTTGACTACTAAAATCTATATAGGTGTAGATACCCTACCTCCTGTAAATTTATGTTCTTAACTATTAATATATATATATATATATAATCCTTTAATCATAAATCCATAATCCTTAAAACCTACCTCTTAACTAAAAGTCATTAAAATTAAACCTTAATACTTAACCTTTTAATCTACATGTATTAGTCTCATATATATATATATATATATATATATATATATAACTCAAACCCAAACCTTTCGTGTTAACTCTAAATCCTTAAATTATTGATGTTAACTTTAACCATAATTTTGTAAATATTAACCTATTTTTAATATAATATTAAACCATATCCATTAATTTTCAAATGTTAAATACTAATATTGATATTTTCGCAATATTTTCCCACTTCTATCTCTATACATAGATGAGATTAATAAGCTTTTTATAATATTGAACTGCTTGCGTCAGATTAATCTTTCTCCAACATCTAATCTTTCTAACCTCCATATTAATATTTCCCCGTATATGCCCTTCCCAACCTTTATATTAAGCTTTATCCAATAAATACCCCATATCCCCACACACATATATGAATAGGGTGAAGGCAAGTATTGGAAAAGATTTATTATATGCGGTTGAAGGTTGAGCGATATATTGGAGAAAGATTAAATTCTCATCCAAAATGTTTAACCTATTTTTAATATTAAATTAAATTTTTTATTTTGAATAAATAATCTTTAAACTTTAATCATAAAATTAAATTAAAATCCTTATGTTACTTTCATATTTTAAATAAAAAAAAATTGTACTTCACTTTTATCACTTAATATTTAATTTTTAAAATTAACTTTAATTTTAAAGTTTATTGTTTAATTCTTAATAAATAAATTCAATGTGAAACCAAACCTTTAATCCCAATGAAACCCACCTTGAAAGGAACTAGAAATGTTTTTTAAACAAAACTTAACCTTTAAAACATACTTCGGTTGCAACCTCCTAATTAAACCACCTTGAATAGCAAAGAAGAATGTTTGAAAAAAGAGAGAGTAAGGAATCAATCCAAAACTTACCTAAGCTACAAGGAAACATGTGACTTTGCAAAAAATCCACACTCAACGAGCACATAAATAATATAAGATGTTTAACAAATGAAACATTTCAAACATGGACGTTTGAGAGAAATTAGATATAAATATAGGGAACTCACAAGGGTCGCAAGGATCCAATATGTAGTTGTTCATATTAATGTATATTAATGTAGGTGTTGTTGGTATTAATGTTGAAATATTGGTTTTCATTGAGGTCAAATCTTAAAGAAGCATTGGTGGTGTGGTTTTGGTACCCGAAGTTGATTGAGGAATATGGACATGAAGGACAGTGTAGATGCAGGTAAGACACTCATCGATGGATAATCCTCGTCATGTCATTTTTATGATATGTGGTAAGCCCCATAGTTCCTCACAGTTGAGGAGTTATGGCCTTGTGAATTTGGAAGCCCTGAAGAATGGTCAAGAAGCCCATAGTTGGTTACATGTCTTTGATGCAAGGGAAAACTAGTTGTAACAAGAAAACTCTAGAAGCCCAAAGTTTAAGGAGAGAGGTTACCTAGAAAAAGTATAAATACACCTCAAGGAGCCATTCACAAGTACATTCACACACACATTCTATTGGATATCATCTTGTGAACTAGTGATCTACTCGCTAAGTTTGCGATAGTAAAATATGAGGTAGTGAAGACTGAGGAGTGTGGGAATTTGGCATTGCATTGGCGAGCAAGAATCTCTGAGAAAACCAAAGTTTTCTTGATTCCTACGGGTCAGACTACTAGTGTCTCGTGATGCATCCCCATGGGTTGTAGTATACTTGTCACATGAGGCCCCGCAACACAAGATATCTTAGTCTCGTGAGGACATGACAACTTTGCTGAAAATTCTAGTACTAGGTCCCTGAAGACAGAAGATAACTTATAGGTTAGCATTTCATTTTTTCAGGTCAGCTACAAAGGTATCGGTATGTTTGCATACTTGTATTGAAGTTTAAATGCTTGACTATGAGGTGGTGTATGCTTGAGGTATACTTGGCATATTGATGAGGTTTTGACACATGATTGAGGTACATATTGGCTACATGATTGAGTAAGGTATTCTGGTATATCTGGTTAGAAATATGGCATGGTTGTTATGGTTCATATCTTTGAGATGATTGTTCATGGTTGAGGTATGCACTTGATGTATGGTGGAATATGTATGAAGGACGTGCATTAGTTCTTCATTGATGATATGGTACAGGTTTATAGTTTATTGATGCTATGGCATATGGTATCGATTGTATTCATGTTGGGAATATGGTACATGATTGACTACTTATCATTGATGTTGTAGTTAGTATATATCTTATTTTTCATGATTGATTCATATATGTTGGTATATAGTTGATGCATGGTATGGTACATGTTCTAGTGGGTTGATGATTAGATACACGGTGATGAGACAGAGACAATGATGGTGATAGTGACAGGTTGGATACAGTGACAGGTTGGCTACATTGATAGGTTAATAGGTTATAGGTTGATGTGACAATGATAGTGATAGTGAAAATGATAGTGACAACGGCAATGGAAGTGATCGTTGCAATGATTTTGGTAGTGACAGTTGGTATACATTTACATTTCAGGGAAGAAAGACAGGGCAAGGAAAGGGGGTTGTAGTCTCCTTCCAGTTGGTGCTGAAGAACACAAGGAGTTGGAACTTCCTTCAAGTTGGAGCTTGAGATTCATAGGGTTGTAGCATCCTTCTGGTTGGAGCTAGAGAATTCATGGAGTTGTAGATTCCTTCAGGTTGGTGCCTATAAATAGAGGTTTGTAGCCTCCTTCTAGCTGTAGTTGGAGAATTGGTAAGCTTTTTCTTCCAATGAATGTATTATTTTATAAAAGAATTGAACCGTGGCTTTCTCCCATTTGGGTTTCCACGTAAATTCTCCTATATTGTGTATCTAATATGAGATTGATGAAATGAAATGAAAGAAAAAGTCATTTTTTAAAAGGTACTAAGGTCTCTACCAATGAGATTTCATCAAAAGATTTCATTTCTAGGAGAAAGAGTGGACCTAGCTCTATTAACCATGGAAGAGTTACATGGTGATGCAGGAACATCGCTATCGCATCAAAAGAAAGGCGGATGTGGAAGTGAAATTGACACCTCAACACTTTGAAAGAACCAAACCGACCTTAATCAGGACGGAACAAATTTATTAACTGTATGTAACGTCAAGCCACCGTTTGAAAGGATGGAACAAATTGTAAATCCTTTACATGACTATAATGTATTATAGGTGTAGGATAAATGACCTGATTAGTCATTAGGTTGAATTAATTCAGTAGGTAACCGCTTGAACAGAATGTAATAGATTTTTAGATAGAAGGATGAAGAGAGAGGAAGCTATGAGTCCTTAGACAAATTTTTTCAGTTTGTGTCTGTAGGAGATAGCGACTGTAATGATGGTTTTTATTTGAAATGAATAGAACAAAAAAAATTAATTCAATTGTATAGAGTTGATATTGTTTGACTGTTAATATGTATTCTATGAATGTATGATGTTCATAGTGAATGAACGAATAATTGAACAAGTTAAATTGTTTCACTTCTATAAGATTATGCAAGGAGTGCATGCAGAGTGCAAGGAGTGCATATGAAGAAGTCTTTTTCAACTTAAAGCTCATAAGAGATAGTGGGGAATTTCTGTATGCAAAGTGTGCATATTGAGCACAAGGAGTGCGTATAGAAGCAAGCTTGTGTTAAAGTTTGAGTTTAGGAAGAATGTGACAGGAAGGCACACAAGAAGAGTTACAAAATCAAGAGAGGATCCTCAAGGTTGGCAAATACCTTAGAGGAAAAGTTGTGTAGAGAAGTGCAGAGAGACAGAGTCACTAAGAACTCTATAGAGATCTGTCAAGTGGGCATATAGCGAGTGCAAGGAGTGCACAAAAGAACTTTATTTCGAGTTTAGAGAGAAAGAGAAGTGTCAGAGGAGAAGACACTTACAGATTTACTGAATACTCTGGAGGAAGACCTATNCAAAGTGCAAAGAGTGCACGTAGAGAGAACTTGTTTCAAGTTCATAAGCTTAGGAGGTTGAGCACAGAAGAGTGCCAGGAGAAGCACCAAAATTCTTCTAAGGAAGACACAGAAGGGCTGAGTCCCTTAGAGATGGAGCAAGGTCAAGAAGCTCAGGAGAGATAGTGCGAAGATGCACACAGAGTGAAAGTGTGCGCAAGGGACGAGATTTAAGCTTCATTTAACAGAAGCTCAGGAGGAGTAGTGGTTTTAAGTCTCAATAGGAAACACTTAGAAAAGTTTCTAAGTTTTGAAGAGTTGAACCGTTCAAAGGTGAAGCGTAGAAAACTAAAGTTTGAAGAAAGAACAAGTACGGAGGATTGAG
>JASDQU010189082.1:1151-20294 GCA_032191745.1 Picea mariana | reverse complement strand
GCATCTAGAGGAAGATCCTTCTAGAAGTGGAAGCTTCTATTAGGTCTTCTTACATCCACCTTATTCTATTTTATTGAAAGGCCTTATTAATATTGACCTTTATTACATCTGAATACATTGATCTACCTATGTGCAGGTTAGGACCTTAACAGAGACATATCAACAGGGGGAGTTATCCTTTTTCCCATGATGTCAAAGGGAGAGAAAGAGAAAGATCAGAAGAGAAAGATTCAAGCGCATGAAGTCAAAGAAACATTGTTCATAAAAAGTGTACTTTCAGGGGTAGTCACCCTTTTTTATTGACATCAAAAGAAAAGAGGAACTTGGAAAGAAACAAGAGGACATAAACATGTGAAAGAAAAAATTCATGAAGATAGGGGGAGAATCCTGAAGGAGAGATACCCTTTTCCATTGATTTCAAAGGGGGGGAGAGAGAAACATTGATGAGGAGAAATGGTCATAGGGGGAGCATGAGTATTGGAGTATGAGTGTTTCCATCAATGTTAAAGGGGGAGACTATTGGACAATTAGTTTTCATTGATGTCAACCCTCAGAGCGTTCGAGATACCCCATAGTTGTGATCAATATTGATGGTGAGTTAGTTTTCATTGATGTCAAAAAGAGTGGTTGATGTCATCAGATGTGTTGGGTTCATTTGATGAAGTCTACATGAATCCCTAGAGGTGTGGTCATGAGACATTAAGTTGTTTGGGGAATAAGAACATGAAGTACATTGCAAATACATGTGACACACGTATAGATGGTTATTCATCAGTGTTTCATTTCCAACGGTAGGTGGTATGCCACGTGGTTCCTCATGGTTAGGGAGATATTCCCTCATGAAGTTGGAAGCCCTGAAGAATGGTTAAGAAGCCCCTAAATTAGTTACAAGTCATTAATGAAAGGGTAAAGTGGTTTCCACAAGAAAGTTCAAGAAGCCCAAGATTAAGGAGAAAAGTTACTTGGAAAAAGTATAAATACACCTCAAGGAGTATTTCACAAGTACATTCACACACACATTCATTGAATATCTATATTTTTAGCAAGTGATCTTTTGGGTAGTTTGTGATGGTGAAATATGAGGTAGCGAAAGAGTGAGAAGTGTGGGAGTTTCGAGATTACAGAGGAGAGATAGGGTTTTCTGTAAAAACCCTAATTGGCTAATCCTCATGGATCAGAAAGCTAGTGTCCCATGAGTCATCCCCGCGGGTTGCATGGTGCCTAGCACGTGAGGCCCCATGTGACATCGGTTCTTAGTCCCGCAAGGTTGAGACAAAATTGGATAATATGCCAGTGCTAGGTTGTTGAGGACTGAGGAAAGGTTACATGTCAGTATTACAGAGTATCAGGTCAACTACAAGATCAGAGGTAAGTTTTAAGGGTTATGCATATGTTTTTATGGAACATTCATAGTGGTGATGATACATGGTATGGTACAACTTGTTAATGACATGATAACTTGTTAGAAGTACACTCTTGACAATGTTTATATCTAGTTTGGTATATGTCATGGTTATGGTTCATTATTAGATACGTATCTTTGAGATGTTGGTACATGGTTGAAGTTCACACTTGGTATAGGGTAGCACATGTATGTGAGACACCTCTTGGTGATGTTGGTACTTGGTTTGAGTTACATATTCGTTATATGTTGATGTGATGGTTATGCATCTGGTACCTTATTGAGGCATTGGTATATGTATGAGGCACATCCTTGGTGCATGGTGTGAGGCATATTCTTGGTACATGTCTTGGTGACATTGGTACATGTTGAGGTACACATTAGTGATGTTATGGTATATTGATTAGTATCACATGTTGGCTATATTGCTATCTTGGTATTGTGGCTATCTTCGTTATTCTTGAGGCACTTTATTGACGATATCCTATGATATGGTACATGGTTGATGCATGAGATGATACATGGTTGATGTACTTGATATAGTACACAGTTGATGTACTTGGTATATTACATGGTTGATGTACAGGTGGTGTGAAAAATCTTACCCTATGGATAGGATAAGCTCCCCTTTGGACCAAGATTCCTATATTTGGTCCAAAGACAAAAGAGAAAAAGTGGTTACTACTTTCCCTATAGATATAACTCAATCAAGCAAGAAAGAGAGAGGAAGGATGTGGCATACCTTGTTGTGATGTTTGTCATCGTTGCTCCAATCCATAGGTTTGATCTCCAAGCTCCTCAATGAAACTGAAACCCTGCAAAGACTAGAAAAGGAACTCTTCCTCCTAATATATATGATTATATAAAGAAAATATATCTATGAATATTGAAACGACAATAGACAAGAAAATGTGAACACATGAGCTTGAATGGAATATGCCAAGTTGATATTAATTGGAAATCGAAAGAAGGCACTTACAAAGCATGATTGAATATGCAGTCACTTCTCCAAGCTCTCCTCATCCAAATATTGCATGAATATTGACATAAAAATGTTTATGCTTCTCCCAAGATCAAAGTTTTGATACCTCAATTGTTCCTCCCTTAACCTTGGAAATACCTTCAATATATAGGCTTTGAGAGGTGAAACCACCATGAGAAAATGAAGGATACGGAGGAGGATATGGCTCCTTAAGTTTGGGATATGTTCCTAAGATGAGGACATATCATAGGGGTCGAACACAACCAACCTCATACCAAGAGATATGTCCCTTAGGAAAAGGTGGAGGATCCCCAAATTCTCTCTAACAAAATTGGTGCTCCCCCATAGTTTAACATAGAGTGACATTATATAAATTGCCACTCCTCTAACATGGCAAGGAGGAACCATTCCATAAAGTGGCACTCCTCTAACATGGCAAGGGGGCGCATTATTTCATAAATGCCCAAATTTGGTCAAAATTTCCAAGGAAAAGGTATGTTTCGACTGTCAAATGAGAGGGATTCTTCTTCCAACATGAATTAGGGATTGTCACAATTGTTTTCATGGTGTCAATGGGTGGTGACACTCAGCAAAGTGAATGTGACACTAGGTAATATGCATACGACAATTGTGACAGTATATGACAACACTGAACAAAGTGCATATGTCACTTTGCAACACTTGCGACACTTAGGGTGTGAAACTCAAGTGTGACATTTTGATGTGTAACATATGCCCCCTAAAGTGTGAGGTCAGAAGATAAATTGATGGCGAAAACACTTTAAAAATTATTCAATGAAAGGGTGTTGGAGTAGAAGAACCTAGCATAAGTTGCAAACAATCATTAGTCACTATACAAATATGTTCCATTTTCGAGGCATGCATACCTATGCTCGGAATACGAAATGACTCAAAGCGTTGTCGTCGAACAAGACACTACAAATCCATGAAAATAATGACTAAGGATATGGCCACCAAAGATACAATGTGGATCCATACCTCCATGACATGAACAGATTGAAGACATGAAAAATACACAATGTAGCTACGAGATGAAAAAACATAGCCACAGATAAATACAATGTGGATCTATGTCACAGTATATATATCAATAATATTGCCAGCATGGTGATTGTACTGAAATATTTTACATGCTCAAATGATCTCCATCGTATTTTGGGTAAAGAACATAACAGAGTGAGCTCCCAACCCAGGGTCTTCATCCTAATCTCGATGTGGTGTGAATATATCCATGTGAATAGATGATTTGATGTCGAACATGGCAGAAACCACTTGATTACCTGTCATTGAGGTATATTGTTAAAAATTGTGATGGAAATCACCAATGATGTCAATGACTCCCAAGGTATCCTAGTACAACCCAACAAGTGTGAATCAATGAGCTGAAGTCGAACACTCCGTGGAATATTCCGATCATAGGTCAATAATGTAAACCTATTGTCGGAAACAAGGAGGCCAGACATTGAGGCATGCAGGTCCAAAGATACTAATTAGTTTCTAAGTCTAATTCTTGGATAATGTGTTGAATTCGACAGGAGTAGACTTGTCGAAGGAGGGCCATGATGTATCCCCCATCATTGACACAAAACAAACACAAGAAATTTATGTGAGATGGTGTACCAAATGATTATGGACTGACACAGGAAATGGAAACTTGTAATATTGCAGATGGATGGTTTGGAGTGAAAATTCCCTTGAATATGATGAGGCACAACAACTGACTTGGAAGCATTGACTCGACGAGTACCAAGAACATAATGTGACACCAATAAGAGCACTCTTTGACTGGGACAAAAAATGTATGTCGGCACATGGAACTGGTATGACTAAGAGACAATTAGGTTACCCAACTATATGACAAGATGAAAACAGGTGCCCTGTTTAAGGGAGACAATAGTTTCCATAAAGGATTCCAAAACTCTTGACCCCTTCCTTCAATTTTTCCCCCATCCAGATAGATGAGTACCTCTTTCTTTTTTAACTAGCTCAAGGAGGATAAAAAGTGCTCAGTATATCTCATCCTTCGGATGAGTCCCTCGAAATGTGCTTAAAAAACCTGAGGAAGGAGGGGTTCAATTCCATGTGGGTCCTGGTGATTGAAATCACATAGGTCCTTAGATGCATAATTTTATGATCCCAAAGAAGATAAACTTGATGGTTTTTCACATTTAGAGATTCTGAAAAATAACTTAGAGACAACTCCATGGATGACTTTTTTGTAAATTTAGTCTCCCAAGCCTGAAAAAAGTGTAAAACAATACAGGGGAGAACTATTCTAATCATGCTTGATTAGATATTCCTTTTTTGTAATTAGTCTCGTGAGGTCAAAAAAGAGATAAACTACCACTCGAAAGATGCCCTTTCAAACCTTTTAACGAGTGTGAAAGGAAGCAAGCTCACTCGACAATATTTTCATGTTTAGGGAGTATGAAAAGAGATTAAAGGAGACTCCAAAGAGTTCCTTTTTTGTACAGATTTTACGAGTTCGAAAAAGTGATAAAAGTGTATTCAGTAACCTATTCTCATGTATTAATGAGCACGATAAAGAACAAAGACTGAGCTCATAACTTCCCAATGTAATGTCCAAAGGTTTCGAATGGGACCCATGGATAGTTGGTACTTTTCCCCTAGCTACATGATGGAAGTTAGTGGATTTTCTTTAGCATGATGTTTAGAGGTTGGAGATATCCCCCCCAAGCTTTGTTTCATCCATTGACTCTTCTCTTATTGCCAATTTATATACCCAATAGACTCATGGTTACTAATAGGAAAATTTTCACCAGAGGAAGAAAGAGTATCAACTAACACAGGCGAATGAAATGAAGGTTATCTTATTAGATCTAGTGAAATACTCGACTCAACATTTACAAGATCTGGCAAAAGAATCAACTCAATATTTACAAGATCTAGTAAAATACTTGACTCAATGGGAGAGGCAGTTGTTTCATTTTTTAATGATCTTGACACAGAAAAAGAGATTTTCTCATTACCTCTGGGTTCGATTCCTAGACCTTTGTTTCATTTTTTAATGATCTTGTCACAAAGAAGAAAACTATGCTCACAAGGTAGGTTTCATTTTTACGCAAGATTGAAATTAGAAACTATGCTTGAGGCCCTTTGTTTCATTTTTTAATGAGCTTGACATAGAAACGGGAACTCTGCTTGAAACCTGGTTTCATTTTTTAACGATCTTGAAATCAACAAATAAACTATGCTCAAAGACCTCTACTTGATCATGGCTTCTAAGAGGACAATGCTATGGAAGGAATACATGTAAAGGGACAAACCTCAATCATGGCTTTCAAGAGATCTTTTCTAGATGGCATAATCACACTCTAGAAGGAATACATGTCGAGGGTCGCGAATCTGCAATAGGGGTAGGGAGATTAGGCTCTAATATCCCTATCATAGAGATCATAATTCCAACTACCAAATATAAATTAGAAGAAGGGAGAGATTCATTCTCATTTAGAGTTCAATGAATGGGACAGGTTGCCACATAATTGTCCTACGGGGAGGCGGATGTCACTTGCATATAAGGACCGTTTAGGAAATTCGGATGGTTTACCACCATATGAGGGCCAATGAATGAAATTTGTTCTATGGTCACTATGTTTCCATTGTGAGGGAAACACATCACTCGAAAGATCATGGACACAAGAGCCTTCATAACATAAACATAGTATTGCCCGAGGAGAAAATTAAAATCTAAGGGGTCTTGGACTACCATCACATCAATATAGACAGTTTCCCCTCCTAAAGTAACAGAAAACTAAGGAATGATCCCTAAAGGTTGACTAGCCCTTTTTCTAAAATCCAACAGATTCTAAGTCATCGACACAAGTTGAGGAGAACCTAAAGCTTGCCAAGAAATGGAGGATAAAATACTAACTAATGCACGTTCATCGACAATAGTTTAAGGAACATCCCTCCCACAAACCTAGACAATGATTTGGAAAGGTATATAGAAAGGGATATGAGGTTCCAGCAATGCACCCCAATCTAAAAGAATGGCCTCATTACTCAGAGGGGGTTCCGTTGGAACGGGTGAAGTGCCCCATTTTCTAGAAGAATCTTTAGAAACAAGAAATACCTAAGCGACATCCTCACTCTTCCTAGGAGAAGTGGGATCGACCAAGGGTGGTATCGAATCGACCACTTTAACATCACTCTCCAAGGGGAGAGTGTGATCGATTGAAGGTGAAATTGAATTGATCACTTCATCGACCAACTCAATTGATGATGGAACCGGATGGATTACCTAATCAACTAGATTGACTGATGATGGAACTGGATTGATCAGTTCATCAACCAATGGCGGGTTGGGAGATGGAAGTTGTTGTTGGACATCAACAATATTTTCCAACATATATGAAGCCTCATCCATACGAGGGAATAGGTAACTATGGTGCATATCTTTACATAAAAAGCAAGGAAATTTGGCTTTACCCTTCTTACTTCCAACCTAATTATCACTAGTTGATGTTTTTTCACTAGCATGACTTGCGGCGGCTGATGACATGGGTTGAGAACCATGAGACCACACTTCTATAAACTTGGGAATACCAGGGAAGTCCTTAATAAGGTGGTGACCTTTACAAATCCTGCAAGGGAATTTGGGCTTGTGATGCATCTTGATAGACTTGTCGACATTATCAACAGTCCCAGGATTATGAAAAGTAGTTGTTTGATAACTTCCAACATGTCTTACAGTGGTTGGAAGTTTTCCCCCTAGCTTATTTTTCTTCTTCTTAATCTTCCTTCTCTTCTTCTTCTTATCCACATGGTTACTAGATGCAGAGCTTTCGCTAGGTGTAGAGGAAGAATGAGAAGAAGACCCTACAAGATAAGAAGGCATAGGATTGACATGAGGTTGGTGGTCCTGGGGTGGAGTACTTACGGACGAAGCACTAGAAGAATTTACGTTCACCGGAGTGGAAAAAAACCAGAATGGTAACCCAATAGTGAGTCCAGGAAGAGTCAAAGTAGCGATATAAGGAGGGTCAATGTGTCCCATGGAAGGAGAGACAAACAATATCCCTAGAAAAGGGATTCATTCGTTGGTAGTTCCAGGAACTAACACAATAGACACAAACTCAACCCTAATGGGTTCCAGGGAAAACAAACAACACACGCTAAAATACTCTAGGAAGAAAACCAAACAAAAAAAAAAATTCACAGTGAGCGCACTAGTTGGTGATGAAATCCAATATCGCAGAATCAATATGAAAAAGGGGTTCATGTAGAGTGGGTGTATCAGTTACATTGGAAACCTACTTAATGGACTTACACCTTGGTACAAGTTCCCTCACGGTCTACATGTGGGTTACCCTCCAAGGAGCCCAAGTGAGTTTGTCCAAGGTTTGACCTAGGTACAACAAAGACTCCCCTTCATCATCACCTGTTGGACATATGGGCTGACCTAGTTTTTGATCTCAAAGGTTTCCAACAAAACCCTCAAACTATTGGCCCTCCTGGTAAACCAGAAGAAAACACTGCGCACAGAGTGCATAGTGCAGTCTCACCCGAGATAGTTTATGGGGGACTGCCAGACTCAGATTTCTGCAGTCAGGGAAGGGATTGGGAATGTGATAGGTGTATTCTTCTTATGCATCATATTTATTACTCATTCATATAGATATATTATTCGTTCATCAAGGAAACCATGCATGCATGTTGTCATAATCTAAGCTAAACATCCATTATTTAAATTATAAATAGAATAAATAGTAAAATAACTATTCACACACATTAACATGGCACGATTATCGTGGTTCACCCCCCGTGGGGATACATACACAAATATTTGTCTCTTCTTCTCTTTTATTCATTATTCTTCAAAGATAGCATTGTGTGCATTACATTCTTCATGATTACAACCAAAATTGTGACAATATCTATCTGTGAGGCAAACTAGACCACACCAGTCTCCACAGCCTGTGATCTAACCCTCAAAAACCCACTCTCTAGCTCATTAACCATCTCGCTATCTCATTGACCAACCTCTACTAGACCTCCTATGCCTTTATTTATAGTACTCTATTGGCTCATATCTATTACATTCATATAAAAAAACCTAACCCTAACATGGCTAGGTTTGTCTGCATGTATGATGCATTGCTTTTCCTTGGTCTTTGGCATGCTGCTTTTCCTCCATCTTCGGCATTCTTCTTTTCCTCCATAGATTGAATTCACTCCAAAATTGGATTTTCTCCAAAAAATAGGCCTGCACCAACATGTGGCTCGTCCCAAGCCACTAAGGCCATGTGCACCCCCTGCACCGCCTTCTCAAAATCATGGAACTTTCCTGCTAGTTCCTCCCCTTTTTCTTTCACCTGTCCATCTTTCTTTGTTAGCGCCTCTACCATCTGCGTTGTAACATGTTCATTCAAAAACATTTTTCTCTTTGTATGAGCATGTTTGATCCTTGTCTTTTCTACCTCCAGTTCTACAATTATTTGTGTTGCCTGCTCCTGGAGTGGCTCCAATTGATCATGCCTTTCCTGTTTATTTGTCTGCGCAGCATTTATTTCCATCTACAGGTTCTTCATCTCCTGCATGTCTTTCAACCTTTCGGTGATGCTCATTCCCTTGTGTCGTTGCTTCAATATTGAATTGCAGCATTGACTTGTTCTTCTTGTTCATCCAACTATTGGACCTTCTCGTCCTCCTCAAGACTAGTCCATATTTGCGCAATCCTATCAAAGAGTTATGCGACTCCCTTGGATTCTATTGCAATCATTCTTGTTTGTAGTGATGCATGATGTTCTCTCTCAGTTGTGACTTCTGGAGGGGTTTTCAGTGTAATTTTTTCTTTTAGTTCCTCTATCTCATACCTATACCCCTCGATTTTTTGCGCAGTGATCTATATATGTTCTTCTAAACTGCTCTTTGTTTCCTATGCTCTGTCCGGAATTGTTTTGAAGACTTCCTTTATTTTCTTCTCTAGGTTATCCACGTGTTTCTTCTATTCCTAAATCTCCATATTGAATTCCTCTATTACCAGTTGTAGCGCTTCCTTACCATCTTTGGCGACATCAAGTTATGTCACATCAGCCCTAGCCCGTGACTGTACCTCCTGTGCGACGTTGACTTGCAACCTATACAATGCTTTCGTTCATATTTTTTCTAAGACCAACTGCAATTGTTCCAAGTCTTTCAGTGGATTCTGCATTGTTTCCTCCTCTATATGTAGCATGTCTTGTGTAATGCTGAAATTGGGACTTGCATGCGCTATTACTTGTATTGTTTCTTCATCGTCATGTGTGATTATGTCCTCTTCTTTTGTCGATCATTACATTGGTCCCTTTCCTTTATCATGTGTATGTGTTTCTTAAGGCTGTTCCAGGACCTTTTTAACCTTCGTCGATTCCTTCATGATTATTTCCCTTTGGTTCTTGGCCTCCTCAAATTCTTTAGCTACACTACCTTGAACCCTCTCGACTACCAAATCTGTGTCATCCTCGGTAATTGTGTATTTTGGGATGTCCTTATGTGCCTTGGATTTCTTGTGCGGCCCCCTTATGTGTATGATAGGCCTCTTGGGTGGCCCTTCATCTATGGGGATTGTCTTCATTGGGGTTTCTTGTGCTATTGTGTCCCCCCCATATTGTTCTTCTTGCGTGGGGACATTGTCCTTCTTCCCTGCATGCCCATTTGTATTCACTACACTATCCTTTTCTGTGTCATTGGCTTAGGACCTAACTTCTTCTTTGGAGGTAGTTTCTTTGTCTCTTTGCTTCCTCTTGTTGCTTTAGTTCTTTGTGTCATTGTTCTTTTGTCTCCTATAGGTGTCTATGACAGGCCTACTTCAGTTTCCTTTTCCTTAGGTATCTCTTTTGTTATAAATGGGACTTTCCAGTCGTCCTCCCAGTCCTTGATCACCCACTCTACTTATTCTGTGTTGACGCAATATCAAAGTTTTATACACTCTCCCTCTAGATCTATGCATGCCTGGATCCACATATTGTGTCTCTTAGCCTTGAACTTGGCTATCCCCTGGTAATACGTGGCCACCTCCAGAGTTATCCTCCAACTACTCGCTATCTTTTCCTTCATGTCATTCAGGTACCTTGTGAAGGTGCTAGCATTGTCAAATCTTCGTTTAGGGTCTGAAGTGATCCCTAAGGACGTATACCGCGCTACATGGAATTTCCCCACTCTGTCATAGAAGTGTCAATAGGTAGTTTCCCTCCATCCTATTAGCGTTATCAACACTATCAACCAAAAGTAGTGAAACTTGGTCCCCAAGTCCTGCACATCTTTGCAGTCATCCAGGAATAGATTTAGTAGGTATGGAGCCTAGATTAGCATGGTTCCTTTTGTGCACTCTGTTGTTGCTGCTAAAACTCCTATGAGGACCTCCTCCTTGCGACATTTCCAAATGATTTTGCATGCCATTATTTTTTTTTCATCCTAGTGGCTGTGTCGCTAATCCTATTAATTATTATTCCTCGCGACCCTATTTTTGTCTTGTAAGTCCTTTTCATTTCCTCTGCGTGCCTTCTCCTTTTTTTTATCATCCATGTAATACGTTGGATTCTCTCCATCTGATGACAGTCCTGTGATAATTGCAATTAGCTCCACAATGATGGACATTGGTCTGTCCATCCACAAAAATCCCCCATGGATAACTATGAGTAACTTCTTAATGCAGTTGTTGACATCTTTCACCCTACCGATGCTCAAAAACAAAAGTTCTTGGAATCTCTTGAAAATGGACTAGTGCGTAGGCCTCGTCCTCACATTCCCAACGCAACTTGAATGGGCTTAAATGGATGTCATATTCGAGAGATATTGTGTTCTATCCATTTCCTCAAACATGCAAAATATTGATTATACAGTCCATACAGTTCGTGTTGTTGACTCTACAGACCGTACTGACATGTGGCAGGGTGACTATAATGACACATGGTAGGGTGACGTGGAAAGATGCATGGAAAAGTGATTGGGAAGGTGATGTGGCAGGCTCATATGAGGACCAATCTGGTTTGGACATGTGGCATTTAGGGGGATGAATAGAAGGGTGCCATGTGGTCCAGCCAAGGGCTACCACGTGGCACCCCTCCGGTGATTAAAATTTTGTTGGAGTCCGCGGGGGTCGAACCCGGGACCTCCACCATGGTAGATTCTTCGCATAGTTTGGGCCACCAGACCGCCTACCAATTTTTTCTTAACCCTATACGTTGAAACTCCTATTTAAGTTTGCAAACGGTTCAATTTGGCGAAAAAAAAAAGGGTCAAGGCTAAGCCCCAATCCTTGGACTCAACCCTTACCATATGACCTATTCACGTGGGGTTTCAACAATAAGCCAATGGGTGTGGAAGGTTAGGTCAGTGCCCGACCACATGGGGTCACGCAACCGTAACCTCCATCGAGAAAGGTGCCTAAGTCTCCTAACCATTCGACATAATTCCACAATTTGTGGAACGAGTGTGGCGCTGGTTTTTGGCACAGGAAACGCCCATGAGATAGGTTAGTCACACATAGTTGTGTTTATAACTTTACAAAAGTGTTATGCCTACTAGAGTAGCCAGATAAGGGTGACAGAGAGTCCGAGAGATATTGAGGGGTTTTATTGGGCCCAACTTGCATCGTTCATCATCAGGATCCATTCCGCGCAGCTTGGTTTTGGTTTCATTGCATTCCGACTATTTCCATAATTTTGAGTTATTATGGGTCATATCTTAATTAATTTCACTAAGAAGGTCATAATGGGCATATTACTTGGAGAAACCTCTTAGTGTAATAGCTCATCGGAATCGGGAAGAAGAGCACTACAGGATAAGATGATGAGAAGTGACTTTTAGTGGTCGGAGAAGCCATAGGGATGGATAAATCACTTTTTAGAGGTAAAATGATTAATTAATTAATTAAGTGATTAAGTGATTTAATCAAGGAATAATAAAATAAAGTAAAATTCACTTGGAGGGAAAAGGTCAACAATGAATTAGGGTTTTAGCAGTGAATTGGGGTTTTGGAAAGCTTAAGAGAAGAGTCAATGACCTAATTCATCATTATGTAGATTATGACTTGTCATTGAGGAGAAGACGTGCATCTCAAGAGACATAGTTCAGTGTATTCCAGGAGGAAGACACCAGTTGGTTGATTTCGGTGTTGAAAGACACACCCTAGTCACTGGGAAGATCATCCAGGTCTTCCATCATTCTTCATTGATTCCGCAGTGCTCCCATATTTAGGGTATTATCTTTTAGTTTATTATGTGTATTCTGGCTAAGATCCTTTTGTATTTTGATCTAGCTGAGTGTTGTTATTTTATTCAGCCCTTGTTTCTTATTTATATTCCGGCTAAGATCCTTTGTTTGTTGATCTAGTCGAGTATTGTCAGTTTATTCAGCCGCATTCGGCCATTTTGTAATCCACAGAGATATCATAATACAAACTTTGCAGTCCTTTGTCACATTTATTATTTGTATGATCATTTATATGATTTAAACCTTTGATCCTACATACACATTAGCAGTGTTTCCTAGACTAGCCAAGTCAGAAACATTATAGTTTTGGCGAGCAAAGACAGCAAGCTTGAAGGAGAAAACTTCCAGGAAGTGATTTATTCTCAGTTTTTGACCAAACCAGGTGCAGGAAGAGCCCTGCTAGGAGTTTTTGGAAATTTTGGAGCCATTGAAGCCATCTATTTTACATTATGAGCAATGTAAAGCATTTATTCTGACACTTTGAGCATTAATGAAAACGATCTATTGGAAGCTGGACCAGGAGATGTAGCCCAAGAGATGGGTGAACTCCTTTATCATTTTGTTGTGTTAATATGCTTACTTTGATGGTTGTTATGTGTGTTTATGTTGCTCATGTTTAAGTAAAAAAACTCATTAAGTTTTATGTGTTTGCAACTTGATCCTATTGCTCAAGCACATGCAAATTACACTTGCAATTTTAAAGAGACTCAAGCCTTTTCATTTTCAGATCAAGTTGGTATCAGAGCATAGGTTTTTGAAGGTTTGATTGTTTGCAAGTGTTTGTTTTTTGATGCTTGCAAGATTGAAGCTCACAAGAGGAGAAGGTCAGCTTGTAGAGCTAAGTTCTCAACTTTCAAGAAGGAGAACTACACAATCACCTCAAGATTCAAGGAGATATTCACCAAGTATGGCTCATGAGGAGAGTCATGAAACTCTTACTCCAAAGGATGAAACTTTTAGAAAATCTTTATATGATATGACAGAAATGGTGAAAGTTTTATTTGAAGAAAGAAATTCAAGGTTGCAAGGTGAAATCTCAAATCCTCCAAAGGGTAATGAAGATAGTGGTGATAAAAATCCAAAAGGAAATGGAGGGAATGGTGATACTTCACCTCCATATTCCACTTCCTCTACCATTTCACAAACACCTCCAAATTCTCAAAAACAACATGGTAAAATTCCTCTGCAAACTCCTTTGCTTAAGCTTGATATTAAGCTTGAATTGCCTATGTACAATGGAGAGGTAAATGCTGAGAAATTGGATAACTGGATTCGTCAAATTGAAGTGTATTGTAGGATACAAAGAATCAAAGATGATGAAACTAAGATTCAACTTGCTTATCTTAGATTGGAAAGTGAAGCACTCATTTGGTGGGAAGCCAAAACTCAACAGGACATGAAGAAATATGGTAAAGTTTTATCCTCTTGGAATGATTTTATTGTTGCACTTAAAAGACAATTTTATCCATTATCATACATGCAGAAAGATATTATGGATTGGTAAAATTTTATACAAGCTAAAGGGAAAAGTGTGCAAAGCTACACTCAATAATTTAGAAGAATATATTTGAGTTTAGGTATAGATTTATCTTCTCAAGAAACTTTACTCAAATACATTGGAGGATTGCATAGCTACTTGAGGCACACAATACTTATATTTAACCCTGCAAGTATAGATGAAGTTTGTGTACAGGAAACTCATTTGGAAGCAAGAGGGAGGAATGAACCTCAAGAGGGAAGAAAGAATCCATTTGTTAAGGGAGACAAAGGAAAGAGGAAATTCAAAGGAAATGGAAGAAAGAATGCTTCCATCAAGAAAGAGGGAGAGAAAATCTCATGTAAACATTGTTAAAAAGATGGCCATGATGAAGACCATTGTTGGAAACTTCATCCTGAAATGAGACCCAAAAAGTTCAGCCATAAGGGGAAACCAAAGACTACTGCAACTACACAACATGATTTAGGTTCTGATTTGGGAGATGAAACAAAAATTACAGCCATGGGTTTTCAAGGTAAGTATTTTATTTAGAGTACTAGTTTTTCAAGTAGTAGTAGGCTCAATTAAACTCAACATGAAAAAGAAAGAATATAGCTTTTCCACATAAGGGTCATTTCAAAGCATACCAAGATAGATACTCTTTTTTATACTGGATCTCAAGAAAACCTCATATCTGAAGACCCTATCAAGAAATTAAAATTGGAAACTACTCCACATCCTAAACCATACCCTCTAGGATGGATATGTGACAATGCCAAATTTCATGTGACAAGAAGATGTAAACTTAGATTTTTCGTCACTGCAAACTTTATAGATGAGGTAGAGCTTGATGTTATTCCATTGGATATTTGTGGTATTGTGTTGGAAATCCCATATTTATATAATAGGAGAGCCATCCTTCATCGTCATGAGAACAAATATAATTTGTTTAAAAATGGATTTGAGTACATTGTTAGATCACATACAAAGAAGTTGAATTTGTCACTTGTAAATGTTGGACAAATGAAGAGATTAGTCAATGCTAGTAAGAACTTTGTCCTCTTGATGATCAAACCCAAAGACAATGTTGAAACATAAGCTTTCCAAGGTTGTGATGCAAAGTTGAAATCTTATTTATATGAGGTTTTTAACCAATATGATGAGATGTTTCAGGAACCAAAAGGATTGCCTCCAAAAAGGGGTATCCAACATGAGATACAATTGCAGCAATATTGTCTTCTTCCAAACATTGGTATGTACAATTTGTAAGTCATGGAGAATGCTGAAATTAAAAACCAAATCCAAGAGTTGCTTGAAAAAGGGGTTATCATGCCAATCACATCACCATGTGGGTCACCAATTGTTTTAGTGCCAAAGAAAGATGGTACATGGTGCATGTGTGTAGATTTCATAGCCTTGAAAAATATTACGGTAAATAATCGTTATCCTCTTCCTAGAATTGATGATTTACTTGATCAATTTAAAGATGCTAAGTATTTTACTAAGTTGGATTTGAGAAGTGGATATCATCAAATTAGGGTTGTTGAAAGAGACATGTGGAAGATAACTTTCAAAACAAAGCAAGGTTTGTTTGAATGGATGGTTATGCCATTTGGGATTTGTAATGCTCCTGCTACATTGATGAGAGTTATGAATGATGTTTTAAGTCCTTTTATTGATGATTGTGGAATTGTCTACTTGGATGATGTTATTCATGTAAAACAAGTTTTAGATGTCTTGAAGAAAGAAAATTGTTTTTTGAAGATGTCTAAATGTGAGTTTGGAAAGACCTCACTTATTTACTTGGGACATATTGTTGGAGGAGGAGAACTGAAAATTGATCTTTTCAAGGTCAAAATCATTTTGGATTGGCCCAATCCCAACAATGTGACAGAGGTAAGAAACTTTTTGGGAGCATCCCAATATTGGAGAAAGTTTATTGCTAGCTTCTCTTCAATTGTAGTTCCATTACATGCAGTGACAAGCATTAAGCAATTTCTCCAATGGGGAGGCAAGAAAAAAAGATATTTTGATACGTTGAAGGAGAATATTAGTTCAACTCTAGTTCTTGCACTTCCTAATTTGAGATAGTCATTTGAGATCCAAATAGATGCAAGTAATTATGCAATGGGAGCAGTCTTGTTACAACATGGTAAGCTCATTTGTTTTCATTCTGAAACTTTTGATGGTGTTGTGATTAACTATCCTACTTATGATAAGGTGTTGTATGCATTGGTGAAAAGTGTGAAAAAATGGAAACATTATTTGTTGGGAAAAGAAACTATCATTCACACAGATCATCAACCATTGCAATACTTACAATCACAAACAAAGCTACAGCAAACAAGGCACTTCAAATGGATGGGTTTTCTACAACAATTCCACTTGGTTATAAGGTATAAGAAAGGAATTTATAACAAAGCTGTTGATATGCTTTCTAGGCCTATTATTAGTGCTTCAGTTATTCTTAAGCATAATTCTACCATGAATGAGAGCTATGTTGAACAGTATGCTTTAGATGTTGATTTTAAAGAGGTTTATGCAACTTTGTGTCATTCTAACCAAGTTGAGGAATTGGATTACCATGTGCATGATAAGATTTTGTATCATCTTGGCAAGTTATGTATTCCACGGGGTGAAAGAGTCAACATCATAAGGGAAGCACATTCTTCTCTTATTGTTGGCCACTTTGGTGTAGGCAAGACGATGGATAATTTGCAAAGGTATTGCTATTGGCCTAAAATGAATGAAAGTGTTTCAAGATATGTAAGAGGATGTTGTTTATGTTCTACAAGTAAGCCTAGAAATAGAAAGTCAAGTTTGCATACTCCACTTTCGGTTCCTTCTCATCCTTGGGAAAGAATTTCCAGGGAATTTGTAGGAGGTCTACCAATGTCTAAAAAGAATCATGATTATCTTTATGTTGTGGTTGACCGTTTCAGAAAAATGTGTATGTTGATGCCTTGTAAAAAGCAGGTTACAGCTGAACAAATGGAACAAATGTTCTTTAAACATGTTTGGGTACATTTTGGGTTTCCCAAATCCATTATTTTTTATCGAGATTCTCAATTTATTGGGAATTTTTGGTCAAGTTTATGGGAACTCATGGACACCAAGCTGAAAAAGAGCATAGAATTTCATCCACACATTGATGATCAAACGAAAGTGGTGAATAGAACAGTAGTACATATTCTTCATGGTTATTGCAGAAAACATCCTAAGCTTTGGGATGAGCACCTACACTACATTCAGCATGCTTACAATCGGGCAAAGCACTCTTCGACTCAAACATCTCCATTTGAGGCATCTTTTGGTTATTTTCCAAAATCTCCTTTAGATTTTATCTTTAGGAAATATATTGCTATTGATAGGCATTATGGCATTGATAGATCAAAGAATTTAATTCAACGAATTCAGTTGGTGCATCAAATGGTACAAGAACAGTTGGAAAAGAGCCAAGCCAAGTACAAGACAAGACATGACAAGCATCGTGTTAATCATAGTTTTCAAGTTGGAGATGAAGTTTGGATTTACATTAGCAAAGAGAGGCTTAAAGAAGAAGGTAAAAAATTAAAACCAATTAGATATGGACCTTTCAAGATTCTTGAAAAGATTGGTAACAATGCCTTCCATTTTTATTTGCCTCCTTACATGAAAATGTATGCAGTTGTTAATGTTGAGAATTTGAGATTGTATGATCCTCCTTTGATTTATGATCAAGGAGAGCATTTTCATATTCCTTCCATAGATGATTTCTCACCAGAATATCTCTCAGAATTGCATGAGGATACAATCCTTGATAGGAGGATGAGAACTTCAAAACGAGGGAATGTGGAATACCTTTGTGTTGGTCTTAAAGGCACAAATCTAGGAAAATCCAAATGGATTGAGGTTGGAAAGGTGAGGGAACTGTACCCTCATCTTCTAATAGACTAAATTTAGTTTCTTGGAGGTCCAAAAACTTCCCAATGGGGAGGAGTGATCCAGGAAATCAAAATATGCTCAAAAATAAAAGTGCTCAGAATTGCTTGAAAATGGACTCGTCCTCACAATCTTAACCCCACTTGAATGGACTCAAACAAACGTTGTATGTGAGAGATATCGTGTTTTTTCCATTTCCTCAAACATGCAAAATGTTGACTGTACAGTCTGTATTGCTGACTGTGCAAACCATACTGACACATGGCAGGGTGACTATACTGGCATGTGGAAGGGTGATGTGGACAGTTGCATGGCAGGGTGACTGGGCAGGTGATGTGGCAGGCTCGCACAAGGACCAATCTAGTTTGGACACGTGGCATTCAAGGGGACGAACAGAAGGGTGTCACATGGTCCAGCCAGGGGCTACCACGTGGGACCCCTCCGTTGATTAAAATTTTGTTGGAGTCCACAGGGGTCGAACCTAGGACCTCCACCATGCACTACTACATATGGGCGGATTATTCCATGAAAATTTTCCACGCTTCCACTAGTTTCATATTTTTTTAAAACAGGGCGGGATTTTCATCGATATTGCCACAAAAGTTCGTCGCAATATCGACGAAAATCTTAATTTAACCTAGTCGGTATTTTCATCGCTATAGCGACAAAATTTCGTGGCAATAGCGACGAAAATTTTGTCTATCTCATTGGTCGGTGTTAACGGCTAGTTGACTATTTTATCTATATATACGTGACCTTAAGAGACTTTGCGACACAATTGCTATAGTTGCGACAGTTTTCTTGGCTTTTGTTTGAGCTGTTTATTTTTTCCGTCACCCACCGGTTGAACAAATCCAATTCTCGATCTACATAGCTCGGATTTTGAACTTGCAAGGTTAGTATGTTATTTTTTTATTAATGTACTCATTTAACTTGTAATTTTTTTTTCTAATGTCCAAATTGCATTTAGCTTATTTTTTCCTTGATAATATATTTATATAATATGTGTAGTTATACCATATTTCATGTCTTTGGTTTTTGGATATAGTTAGTATATTCTACGGAAAAGGGTATGTGGATTCCATAATATTCTAGGTTTATGGAATCCACATACCCTTTTCCCTT
>JASDQU010189081.1:0-20338 GCA_032191745.1 Picea mariana | reverse complement strand
GCACCAAACCATCAAATCCTTGCCCAGACATTGAATAAATGCTAAAATGTGGGTTTCTTAACCCCTTTCCTTGCATTTGTTCACCAAGGCACCTCTCATAAGGAAAAAAAAACCCCTAGAAGAATTATGTGATAACATTAAGCTCCATGGGGGATAGAGTCCTTCGTGTGAGGCTCTAATAACTCCTTTTCATTTCTAGTCGCCTTCTATTAGGATATGGATTTAGGCTCAAAAACTCTGTTGAGGAATACATGCCGATAAAAATAAACAATAAACACACATGTGCTCCATAGGAGCTTATTTATGTACAATCCTAAACTAATGAAACTTTACATGGTGTTAGGTGAAAGAAAATTTCCACCATATCCAATCAAGTAACTTCCCAAACAGAAGCCCCTTCATTCTATCAGTGATTGGTAGTAGATGATGCAACCATGACAACATAACAGTCACACCCTTTAGCTTTTCTTCAAAGGTTGAAGTTGAGATAAAATAGGGCGGCTCCATGGCATGAAGGAAATGCGACTCCATGTACTTGTTGACAGGCTCATAGAATGAGTGGAAAATCTTGTGAAATTTGTAGCAGAAAGCCTACTCTGCTCCACATCTGCTCACACGTGGTTGAATATCTACCATAAGAATAGTTGGATGAGGAGATGATACAGGCTGACTATCCTCAGATGATGGTTGCTCACTGCCAGGATTTGAACAGGAGATGAACTGCTCCTCCTATTTCTCCTATGGTTCATCTTGTTGGCTCTCCCAAGGGTCAGAGTCATAATCATCATAGAAAGGACCTGTGGGAAAGCTCCTTTATTCAATCCACTGCTCAGTGATTTCTGCAGGCCTGGGATGGTTGATTTCCTTATGATAATCTCCTTTAAGAAAGAGAGGATAAGGCTCTGTTGTGTGCTCTTGGATATCCTGCATATCCAACTCAGAATTTGATTCATAGCAGTCATATACAGGCTGGTTGCTCCTTTGGTCAACAAACTGTGATATGGGGCTCTACTGCTCTTCTTCAGAATAATCATCAAAGCTTGAGACAACATGCCCATAATGAGCAGAATGTAGGGCCTCTACATCCATGAATTCTTCAATACTACCCTCATCAGTAGGGCTACCAAGAAAATCTGCTTAAAGGGCTGGAAAATCCTCTACACTTTCTTGAGATTCCAACCTTTCTAGTTTGGTAGAGAGAAATTTTACCAGCTCCCTCAGCTCACTCAGAGAATCTTCTTCCTCTCGGTCCCCATCCTCACAACTCTCCTCAGATACAAATGAACAGGAAAGAGAAGGAACTGATTTCTGATCCAAGTCATCAGGTTCATCCTCACGGCCTGCATAAGAAGCAACTCTATCTTTAATACAGTTGTTGTATCCCTCAAAACAACTATGAAAAATTAAATGAGAGGGATAAAACTTCTAACAATGAGTGTTGAAATATGTATGAAATTCTCCAAGTGAAGAAATGCTAGCAGGGGGTAAAGAATGATACAATTCATGAGCATCCCCTGCCAATGAGAACATGAACATATTCATTAATACATCCTCGTGATGTATCTCCCACTGATGCATAAGTTCATGAAACTATCGGAGATGATGGGTAGGGTTTTCCTCTTTATTCTCTCCAAATATAGGCAAATAATCATTCCATTCATTTGAAGAAAGAAAAACATTGGGAAAACCAAGAACATCAGAAAAATTAAAGGCAGAAAACCTCTGAAGCAGGATTATTTCCCTTTCGAACTAATGGAGTCACCAAATGGTTCTTCAAACATGGAGTCACCAGGTGAATGATGTGCAGGATGACTATGTTTGGTCTTTGTTCACCATAAAATACTAGATCTAATTGTTGTTCTCTCTGAGGGGCTACCAGGTGTAGCTAGAAGCAACCACACCAAAAAAGAGGAGTCGATACAACTGAGTCGCCAAGTGAAAGCGAAATCCTCAAAGGTTCTGATGTCTGATGCACCTTCACAATCATAAGAGAATTAGTATTCTACCCAGGGCAGCCTCCTTCACCCTTTCTCCTAATTCTTCCCTCTTCTCTCGCTTTAAATCAATTTACTGACTGAAGTTAATGTGGCCCTCACTTCCCTGTACATTTCTTGTCTACTTCTTTGTTGAACATCCTTCAGATTCTGAGTTTTGTCCATCGACCTCCATCCATATAAAACCAAAATCCACAAAAAATGATGGGTATTAGGCTTACCTCTGACATAATATAGAGGTTTCTTTTGGTGCTAACACTATATTCCAAATACAGTAAACCGTTTTTCAAAAACACCCTCCACATGACTTGTTCAGATTTTATAAAATACCATAAGTTCTTACCTTAAGTTTTTCAAAAGAAAAGAAACATGTGAATGTTGAAGAGGATTCACTAGATCTTTGACTACCACTGGAGTGCAGTGATCTTAAAGAGTCTCTGCACCTCCTGATACACTTGGAGTGTGACTATCTTGAAAGGTCTATACATTGTTCCTCAACCCTAAATCGCGGTTATTTCAGTATTTTTCCACCAGCGTAAGTCCAGGTAATAAGATGTCGTACCCTTCGAGAGGAGGGACTTGCGATTATGTTTAACTCGACACACCTCACACAAATTTCACTCATGCGGCTCCTCCGAGAATTTGATGCTACTCAAACCATCTTTGATACCACTTCTTAGAATTGCAAATGCGTAAAACAAAATTTACATATGATAATTAACAATCACACAGATAAGAAACATAGGGATTTCACGTGGTTCACCCAACCATTGGGCTACGTCCACCCAGCATAGGAATTGGTTGTCTTATTATTCAGATCATGGAGATTACAACAGACTTGCAAGTTCTCACTCTCTCTCTCTCTCTGCCTCTACAAGCTTACATGTATTTATATACATTTACAAGAATTTGATTATTAAATGCAATCCCTATCCATATTCTAACTTGGTCTATTTAGTTGAAACCAACATAGAATAATAGGATCCAAATCCATCGTTGAAGAATTCATTGTCAGCAAATCCTACCAAACTCTAATGGAATTCCTCAAGCGTTATCTAGGATTCCTATCGTCGGGAACAAAATAATGATTGTATGTTCGCTAGAGTTCCTCCTTTGGTCAACTATTTATGAAAACTTCCTATTTGGAAATGGAATCAATATAGGTTGTGAGCAAAGGAGAAGGAAACAATGTTTAGTGGATGTTTCCTTTATGCTCAACCAGGGAATGCATACAAGTCATGTCAGAAATTGGGATATCTCAGCTCAACACACCCATTTGCTTCACTGGATTTTTATTGATATGTAAATATTTCCCCAATAAGAGTAAAGGTTGTGTTCTTAGGTATGGTGAACATGTTTGAAATAGTAATTACAATTTGGTGAGCTCTTATGTCTCCGTCGATTTGTCATTCAGTCGGTTTGTCAGTCTTCAACTATAGTTCATTACTTTAGACTTCCGTTTATACAAACATAGTATTTCTCAGTCGGTAAGCAGGGTAGTTATTTAATGAAGTCATTCTTTATCTTTCTCGAGTCTTGTTAAGTATATGAGAGTTAGTTCAATTTATTGTTGTATTAATTGTTGAGTGAGGTTTTACTTCTAGATGAATTCTAAGTCTTATCTATATATGTCTGAGTCTTTAGTTAGTTGAGATGCAAGTAGAGAGCGATAGACACAGAGTAGATAAGAAACAACATTAGTTGAAGGTAGTCAAAGAAGTCTGAAGTCAAAGAAGTCATTTGAGTCGAAGCTTGACTTGGTATTGTATTTTGTATTAGTGCACAACGTGGAAGCTTAATATATATCAAGTATTTTGAGAGTTGTCATACTCACGTGTATTTTTGAGTTTATTTTCTAAGCATAACACTGTGTTTGTTTATATGTTGTGAAATATTTCATTAAGTGTTTTATCACAGTGCACAATAAATCATACAGTATGTGCACTTCGTGGTAAGTCATGAGTGTTCAACGATTAAGTTTTGTGATGCACAGTATTTTTCATTGCATCACGCACAGTTTCTTTGCGCGTTGTAGATCTGAGATCTGGTATCAGAGTAGGTTGATCAGAGCATGTTCTATTAGAAAACTTTCAAGAGTAATAGATTTGTTGAAAGGTGAAATATGGACTCTACTTCAAATATGCAACCTCCCACTTTTATAGGAAAGGATTATGAGTTGTGATCCTTGATTATGAAGGGGTTATTTTGGGGTCAATATTTATGGGAGATAGACAAAAATGGCTATGTGGAACCAACACATTAGGCAACATACAATGCCCTCACACAAGATCAGAAGTATGCTTTGAAATATTGAAGAAAGAAGGATGTAAAGGCGATGTTTTACATACATCAAGCCATGCATGAGAGCATACTCCCAAGAGTTGCATCAACAAAGAAAGCCAATAAGGCATGGTACATATTACAAACCTCTTATCAAGGTATGGTTAGTCAATAATTCAAAACTACAAATTCTTAGAAGATATTTTGAAACTCTGTCAATGAAAGAAATAGATTTAGTAGATTCATTTTACACAAATGTTATTGGCTCAATAAATCACATTAAGTCTCATGGTGAAACCATAGAGGACATAAAATTTGTTGAGAATGTACTTAGGATTCTTCCTCCTAAATTTGATACCCTTATACTGACTCTGGAAGAGAGAAAATAATTGAGATAGTTTTGTCTAGATGAACTACAAGCTTCCCTCATTAATCATGAACATGTATTGAATAGGTCAAATGTGTCATTAGAGAATTAATTTTCCACGTATTCATCTATAATTCGTTGAAGAGGAAATGGGAGAGATAACTCTAGAGGAAGAGGAAGAAGTTTTGTTAGAGGTGGACGCAACAACAGTATTGCAAACAATGGTGGAAGAGGTCAACACCAAAATACCATTCAGCCAAGTAGTCAGAGAACTGACAAATGAAAGATTCAGTGCCATTACTGTAAAAAGTATAGCCATTATGCATATGAGTGTAGGAAGGGACAGTATAATCATAGCAAGAAAGGTCAAGATCAGTCACACAATGCAAATAGTCCCTCCAGTCCTATGTTTATGGCCTACGCTGAAGCAATGACTATAGTCTGGCTAGTTAAATGCAATGTTGCTCAAGAAATTCCCTGTGATATATGGTATCTAGATTCAGGCTACAATAATCACATTACAAGAAAATTAGAGTTGTTTTCTAGTTTGGATAAGACAACCCAAACCAAAGTTACACTTGGAACAGATATCAAATTCATTGTCTTAGGAAAAGGAAGTATACAAATTTTAACTAAGAAAGGAGAACAAAAATTTTTGCCTGATGTATATTATGTTTCTGGTCTGAAGCATAATTTGATGAGCACAGGACAATTGTTACAGAAAGGATGGAAAATCTACATGGAAGATAATCATTCTATGATTATGGATAGATATTAAAGCAATCAACTTATTTCAAGAATTTAGATGACAAGTAATAGAATGTTCCCATTAACATTGAAGCCAACCAAGAAGAGAAAAATACCACAAACCATTGGTAAAGAAAAATATTCGTAGTTCGACACTGCATTTACAGCAGAAAGTGCATGTAGTTTAAATGAAGAAAATACCTCATGTAGTATCAAGAAAGAAGAAAGTAGCGCAAAGATGCAAGAAACATTCCAATCTAAAGTACAAGATGATTCTTGGTTATGTCATTTCATATTTGGACATTTGAACTTTGGAGGTATGAAGCTACTACACAGAAAGGATATGGTAAAAGGTTTGTCATTAATTTTAAAACCATAAAGAATATGTGAAGGTTGTATTTTTGGACAGAAGTTTAGAGAATCATGTCCAATTGGTAAGTCATATAGAGAAAAATCTCCACTAGAAATTATATATTCAAACATTTGTGGACCAATGAAAACTCCATCTATAGGAGGCAGTACTTATTTTCTGACATTTATTGATTATTTCTCAAGAACGACATGGATTAATTTCTGAAAACATAAATCTGACGCATTGGGCCATTTTCAGCCCAATGCAATACATAAATTCTATTACATAAATTCTCTAAGAACTGATATGTGAGGACAATATATTTCAACAGAATTTCAGAACTTTTGTAAAGTTCATGGAATCTATGTAAGAAATTTACTGTTTGGTATATGCCACAACAAAATGGTATCATAGAAAGGAAGTATCAAAGCATCATGCAAATGGCACATAGTATGTTGGAAGCCAAACATTTGTCAAATTAATATTGGGTTGAGGCAGTAGCATCTATAGTATACATTATGAACAAATGCTCGACAAAGAGTGTTAAAATTTGAGTTCCTCAAGAAGCATGGACAAGTATGAATCATAATGTGGCGCAGTTAAATGTTTTTGGTTGTGTCGCATAAACACATGTTCCAGATGAGCGTAGAAAGAAGATGGACAACAAAGGACATAAATGCATATTTGTTTGATAGTCCGAACATACAAAATCTTACAAGTTGTATGATCCTATTGCAAGGAAAGTCATAATCAACCACAATGTTCATTCATGGAAAATGAAGCATGGGATGAAAGTATAGAAAAAAAAGTCATAATTATTAATGATATTGAGAAAGATGATACAAAAGATGAAGTGGTTCAAGCACCAACCATAGGATAGTGCACAATCCCTTCTACATCTTGTACTACAACACAAAGCATGACACAAACTACTTTAGTAAGATCAACAGATGCACAGTCTACACCAAGAGCGCAACAAACTCCATCAAGCATTCCAAGTAGTTCTACATCTCTAGATCCAACATTAGCAAGTTTTTTAATAAGAAAGACAATAATCCTATGCGAAATCTATAATGAGGACACAACAAACTCATTTTTTTTCTTTGTTTTCAAAAATAAACGATCCATTAACTTTTGAAGAAGTTGTCAAAGATGATGTATGGACTCAAGCCATGGATGAAGAAATCAGATGCATAGAGAACAATTAGAGATGGAAGTTGGTATATGTACCTGAAGAAAAGGATGTGATAAGTGTCAATTGTAGTTATAAAACCAGGTAATATGTAGATGGAAATGTGCAGAGGGGTTAGCTGCAAGAGGTTTTACACAACAACCTAGAATTAATTTCAATGAAACATTTGCACCAGTTGCGCGCATGGACAGAGTTAGAACTATGATAGTCATTGTCGTGCAGAACATATGGCCAATTTATCAAATGGATGTAAAGTCATCATTTTTTAATGGGCATTTATAAGAAGAACTGTATGTGGAACAACCACAAGGCTATGAGGTTCCAGGAAAAAAAGAACAAGTGTAGAGATTGAAGAAGGCATTGTATGGGTGAAAGAAAGCTCCCCGATCTCGGTAGATCTCGGTACATTCACATAGATTCCTACCTCATTTAGAATGGATTTCAAAGAAGTGAATGTGAGCCAACATTGTACATCAAAAAAAATCAGCAAGGTAACATGTTAGTTTTTTTATTATATGTGGATGATTTGATTTTTACAGGTCAATCATAGAGTAATTTAAGTCAATCATGAAGGATGAGTTTGAAATGACTGGTTTAGGACTTATGAGATATCTCACAATCTAAGTATGCACATGAGATTTTGAAAAGATTCGATAAATTCCAAATCAGCCCCAACACCTGTCATAATAAGATTGAAGTTAAGAAAAGAGGATGAAGGTTCCAAGATGGATCTCACACTGTTTAAAAGATTGGTAGGCAATCTTATGTATCTAACAACAACAAGGCCTGAAATTATGTATGAAGTGAGCCTAATTTCAAGTTTCATGGAAAATCCAAAAGAATCACATTGAAAGACATGAAAAAAAATTCTAAGATATATAAACTTCAAACTTCATATCTAGTGTGTGGTGGTTGGAATAGATCTGGATTTGATTTTAAACAAGACAGAATATAGTTTTCCATGATTGAATCACTTGTTTATTTAGCCAATGACTAATAACGATTATTGAATTCCACAATTTGTTGGTTTCAAGATGGAATTTCTCATAGCCCCACATTTTCCCATCGATGCGCATTGATATAAGTTGAAAACACATTAAAATTGTTGGGTTTTCTGCCTCATAATGTGAAGAGTGTTGGTGTGGTAATGATGGATACCGTGTTTGGACTACCTTTAAATTAATACATCCGTGGTTAAGATAGCGTGGCTAAGATGTATGCACGTTTGGCCTGCCTTTAAATTAACGCATCTATGGTTAATCTGGATGCACGTTTGTTCTTCCTTTCAATTAACACATTCGTGTTTAATTTGGCATGGTTAAGCTGGATGCATGTTCGATGCCAGGTTTGGGTGGCTTTTCAATTTTTTCCTAGGCCTTGGGACTAATGCTTAGGTGGTTATTGAAACACTCACTGCTGATACGAACTCGATTTATTTGTTTCTTTGAACCTAGTATGGAAATTAATATCGTACAATATTTTTTTTGAAATTTAGATTTTAGGTTTTTAAGAATTTGGATTAATTTTTTGAAATTTAGATTTTAGGTTTTTAAGAATTTAGATTGGGAATTTATTTATCTGATTTATTGATTACATTTTTATTTGTAGGCATAAACTATAAGTTAACGGTATTTTAGTATTGCCAGGTAAAGCATCGACCGGGACGAGAGAACTTGGCAGCGACTTGAAATCAAGTGAAGGCTTAAATTGAAATCAACAGTCTCGAAGCAAATGCATCCATTTTTAAGGCACCCGACCCTATAATATAACAGGCACCCGACCCTGTTCAAATGAATATACGATTGAGTATAGTGCCTCTGTTTAAACTACCGAAGGCAGGCCCGAGCAGGATCAGTCACGGCCCGACGATTCTTTCATTCTCGGGAGCCGGAAAAGCATTCTAAATTCATCATATTAGGGGGATTTCTCACACGTATCTAACATAGCATCATAGATGATGAAACGTAAGGTTGTTGCATAACATAATTGATGTGACCATGTGTTTCACGAGTAACATGAATCATATACCTCCTGTGTTGTGCATGTATCCAATGGTTTGGTTTAGCTATGCCTACTAAATCTAAGTCTTTTATTTTAGTATAAATAATTTATTGGGGAATTTGAATTTTTATTTTCATCTAAACCTAAATATTTGTGTTTATATCCAATGGTTTGGTTTTTCTATGAAATCCTTTATTTTAATTCAAATTTAATTTTTCCTCAAAATCTCAATCTTTATTTTAATGTTACTATGAAAAAACCTAAATCTTAAGGGAAAATCCAAATCTTTTATTTAATATAAGTTTAAATATTTTATCTTTATGCGTAATGGATATTATGTCTATCATTCTACAACATACAACATATGGATTCAATTTCATCCGTATACATGCAAAGAAAATAAATGTTGTAATCTTGCTTCTCAACAATCAATCCCAAAACTTCTATATATCTAGTTAAACAATGCACCCACTTTAATTTAAATTTAATTCTTTTAAATATTTATTTTAATTTTTTATCTTAATCTAAAATTTAATTTTTACCCACTGTATATTATGCTTATCATTCTACAACATATATATTCAATATAGATCTGAATACATGCAATGAAAATAAATGTTTTGATGCTCGGTTTGAATAATCAATGTCAAAGTAAGTGATGCACACACTTTTTATCTATGAATTTATTTTTAGGTAGTGTGTAAGTTTGACATAAGTTTTAAATGCATACGGAAAAGTCAAATTAAAATGGAATTCATTTATTATTGAAATGAAGAAGGATTTGGAGGTTTGAAGTAGGATTGGATGGTTGTATGGTAATATTTGAAATTAACCTATAATGTATAATGCCAAAGTTTGATTGTGAATAATGTTAATGTTTGTAAAAAATTCATAAAATACATTTCAATATGGACAACCATGTGCAGACTAATGCCCGAAGCAAAAAATTGAAGAAGTTGGCGTGAACGCAACGAAGAAAATTGAAGAAGAAAATTGAAGACGCAGGCGTGAACCCAATGAAGAAAATTGAAGTCAGCCAGAAATTGAAGTCTGCATAGGGTGACTTTGCAAAAAAGAAGTGGAAACAACAAAAATAATTTCTTCTAATGCTTATTAGGGTTAGGGAAATGATCAAAATACATTTCATTAGCAATGCACAGTTATAATGTTAAATAATTTACTAAGATGGTCTCGGAGAAAGAGTCGAGTCAATGATATATTCAAAAAATAAATTAAATAGTTGATTGAAAAAGTTTTTACTATATTTGGAAAACTTTAATTTCAATGTACTATATTTATTATTAAAAACAAATATTTTACTATATTTATATTTATTATTAAAACAAATATTTATGATAAAATAGTTTTGAGGTTTTTAATATATTTTTATTATTTATAAAAAAAATATGAGTTATAAAGAAGATATGAAAGTAGTCACCTTTAAAGAAAATAAATTCTAACATTAATCCTTTAATTTTGAATAAAAATTGAATTCTAAAATTAATTGAAGAAGTGTGTGTTACCATTAATTCTTTAATTTTGAATAAAAATTGAATTCAAAAATTAATTGTAGATATGTATGTGGTGGTGAGTGCAATAGAGTTTGTATTAAGACAAGTGATAATATTTTCCACTAAATTGTCTCTTATGAGGTAGAGGATTTTTTGGTTATAAGATTTTTTTTATTTAATTTTCTTTTTTTATGAGAATAGAAACCTGTGTACTGTAGTGTGGGCCCACATTAGCGGTTATTGTAATATGGACCATTCATTTGTCTCACCAATCCACAATAAGAATAGGGGTAGATTTATTTCTATTATAATTTGTATTAGGGTTACTAATAATACATTATTGTATTAAGAAGTGATTATATATTATATTATTAATATTAAATGTTAATGTAATATTGAAAATTTATTATATTAATGATTATTAATAATATTTTTAATGGCTATTAACAATGGTCATAATTAATATAGGGGTATTAGTTATTATTAATATATTTATTAACTATATTATAAAAAGGGTACCTTAAGGATATGTATGTATATTATAGATATATACCCTATATAGAATAATTATTAATTACTATTAATAATTAACAATGTAAACAATAATGTATTAAAAATATATTAAGGTCAACATAGTTAGGGCTATGGTTATTATGCTTATTAGAGTTAGGGTTATTAGGGTTATTATGATTAGTGTTAGCGCCATATTAGAAAAATACTAAAATTTGGTCCACATCAAGCTCAACCATGGTTAACCTTATTCAACCATTTAAAACCATACTCAAGCATGGGAAAACCATAGTCAAGTTTATTTTCTATCAATGTCTTTAGAAAAAGTAAAAATCATCATCTGTAAAGTTAAAGATGATTTTCTATCAATGTCCTTAGAACATGTATGATTCTAAGTTTCCTTATATGTAATACATCACATCGGTTCAAAGTTCTTATCTTTGTGAGAAAGGAAACACCTTGTAATATTTTTTGAAAAATCTTGGATGAAACTTCCTTTTCAAAACATGTCAAACATAAAGCAACCTTGTCATGTTAAAAAAATAACTCAACGTTGCCATTTCATGAGCAAAACCAAAAGTTTCAACATGAGGAACTTACTAATGTTGCAATTTGACAAGCATAGTAGCATCACAATCTAGAAAACATAGTAACATCATAATGTCACAAACATAGCCTTGTAATCGAAATGTCACAAACATATCCCATCCATCGCAATGTGATGAACATAGCCATATTGTCGCAATGTGACGAACACATTAGCGTCACATTATGACAAACATAGTAACATCGCAATGTGACGAACATAGTAGCATCACATTATGACAAACATAATAACATCGCAATGTGACGAACATAGCCCTATCGTCTCAATGTGACAAACATAGCCCTGTCATTGCAATGTGATGAACATGCCGATACTTTGTAATACTTTTTGAAAAAGCTTGGACAAAACTTCCTTTTCAAAACATGTCAAACATAAAGAAACCTTGTCATGTGAAAAAAATAACTCGACGTTGCCATTTCACAAGAAAAAGGAAGTGTTGCAACATGAGGAACATAGTAATGTTGCAATTTGACAAGCACGGTAGCGTCACAATCTAGCAAACATAGTAACATCACAATGTCACAAAGATAACCTTGTCATCGCAATGTCACGAACATATCCCATCTGTCGAAATGTGGTGAACATAGCCATATCGTCACAATGTGAAGAACATAGTAGCTTCAAATTCTAATAAACATAGTAACGTCACAATGTGGCGAACATAGCCCTATCGTCGCAATGTAACAAACATAGCCCTGTCATTGCAATGTGATAAACATGCCCATATTTTCACAATTCGATGAACATATCCTCGTCCTTGCAATGTGATGAACATATTGTCATCACCGCAATGTGTGGTTTACTTACATGTTTCAATATGAGGAACAAAGTAATGTTGTAATATGACGAACATAGTAGAGTCATAAGCTGACAATCATAGTAACATTGAAATGTTCAAAACATAGCCTTGTCATCGCAATGCCACAAACATATCTTATCTGTCGCAATGTGACGAACGTAGCCTTATTGTTGCAATGTGACGAACATAGCAGCGTCACATTCTGACAAACATAGCAACGTCGTAATTTGACAAACATAGCCCTATCATCACAATGTGACAAACATAGCCCCGTCATTGCAATGTGATAAACATGCCCATATTTTTGCAATGTGTTGAACATATCCTCATTGTTGCAATGTGATGAACATTTCCTCATCGCCACAATGTGTGATTTACTCAAATGTTTCAACATGAGGAACATAGTAATGTGATAATATGTCGAACATAGTAGAGTCACAAGCTGACAATCATAGTAACATTGCAATGTTAAAAACATAGCCTTGTCATCGCAATGTGATAAATATATCCCATCTGTCGCAACATGACGAACGAACATATCCATACTTTTGCAATGTGATGAACATAGTAGCGTCACATTCTTACAAACATAGTAACATCGCAATGTGACGAACATAGCCCTATCATCGCAATGTGACAAACATAGCCCCGTCATTGCAATGTGATAAACATGCCCATATTTTCACAATGTGATGAACATATCCTCGTCGTTGCAATGTGATGAACATATCCTCATCGCCGCAATGTGTGGTTTACTCAAATGTTTCAACATGAGGAACATAGTAATGTTCTAATATGATGAACATAGTAGAGTCATAATCAGAGAATCATAGTAACATTGCAATTTGTTAAAAACATAGCCTTATCATTGTAATGCGATGAACAAATCCCAGTCATTGCAATGTGACGAACATAGCCATATTGTCACAATCTATTGAACATAGTAGTGTCACATAATGAAAAACATAATAACATTGCAATGTGATGAACATAGTCATGTCATTGCAATGTGACGAACATAGCCCTATCCTCCCAATGTGATGAACCTGGCCTTGTCATCCCTATGTGATGAACATAACCTCATTGTCGAAATGTGACACAAATATACTAACGTCATAATGTGAGAAACATTTCCAAATGTTGCAATGTGTCTAATATAACCCTTTGTTTTAATATGATGTATGCAACTCAATATTTCAATGTGACAAACATAGCCGAAAATTGCATGACGTGACCATTTCCTGATGTCGTAATGTGACAAAAATAACCCATATTCATAATGTGACAAGCAAAAACCCTAGCCTCGTCATCACAATGTGATGGTCATAGCCTCATCATCGCAATGTGACACAAATATACTGAGCTCGGAATGTGAGAAACATTTCCAAATGTCTCTCGTTGTCACAATCTAATGAAAAAAACCAATCAACATTGTCATGCGATAGTTCCATAGTAAACCATGGGTAAACATAATCAACATGGTCCAGCATAATCAACTCCACATTGTCTATGAAAGTCATCTATGGGCATGGTCATGCATAGTCAACCATGGTGAAGGTGAACCATGACCAACCATACTAAACTTTGGTCCACATCAAACTCAACCGAGGTTAAACTTAGTCAACCATGGAAAACCAGAATCAAGCATGGGAAAACCACAGTCTAGTTTATTTTCTATCAATGTCTTTAGAACAAGTATAAACCATCATCTGTATAGTTAAAGATGATTTGTAATCAATTTCCTTATAACAAGTATGATTTTAAGTTTCCTTCTATGTAATACATAACATTAGTTCAAAGTTCCTATCTTTGTGATAAATGAAACACTTTGTTAGATGTTTTGAAAAATCTTGGACAAAACTTCCTTTTTGAAACATGTCAAACATAAACCAACCTTGTCATATGAAAAACATAACTCAACGTTGCCATTTGACGAACAAAGCTAGATGTTGCAACATGAGGAACATAGTAATGTTGCAATTTGACAAGCACGGTAGCGTCACAATATGGAAAACATAGTAACATCGATATGTCACAAACATATCCCTCGCAATGTGACGAACGTAGCCCAATTGTTGTAATGTGATAAACATAGCCATATTGTCGCAATGTCATGAACATAGTACCATCACATTGTGACAAACATAGTAATGTCGCAATGTGACGAAAATAGCCCTATCTTCGCAATGTAACAAACATGGCCTCATCGTTCCAATGTGATGAGCATGCCCATATTTTCGCAATGTGAGGAACATAGCCTCGTCATTGCAATGTGAAGAACATAACCTCATCGCCACAATGTCTAGTCAACCATAGTGAAGGTCTACTAAAGTTAACCATGGTTATGGCCAACCACCTTTAACTATGATCATGGTAATCCAAGGTCAACCACAATTAACCATTGTCAAGTTCAACCATAGTTATCCATGTTCATGGTCAGGAAAGGTCATAGTCAAACATAGTCGACCTTTCCTTCCCAAAGTCAACCAAGGTCTACCAAAGTTAACCATGGTCATGGTCATTGTCATGGGAAACCTTGATGATGATCATCCATAAGAAACCATGGTCATGGTTAACCATAATCAACGATCATCATTGTCAATTAATGTATTAATAATTTAATAATTTATTTATCAATGTATTATTTATGTATTACACTATTAGTTTATTAATACTTTAGCAATGTATTAATTAATAATATATAGTTAATTAATACATTACATTATTAATGTATTAATACTCTGATAATATAGTATTATTGTATTCATGTATTAATATTTATAATGTTTTAAAGTATCAATACTTTAGTAATGTATTAATTAATAATGTTTTATTGTATTAATTAATTAATACATTAAAATATGAATTAATGTACTGATGTCATTCATAGGCATGGTCAACTAAGGTCATGGCCAAACATGGTCATCTGTACACAAAAAATTGAAACATAGCTAACCATTGTCAACCATGGTCAACCATAGTGAAGGTCTATAGAAGTTAACCATGGTCATGGTGAACCATAATTAACCATGTCAAACATAGTGAACCTTTCCTTCCCAAAGTCAACCAAGGTCTAAGAAAGGTAACCATGTTCATGGGCATCCATACTCACCAAGGTCATTTTCAATTAATGTATTAATGTATTATTAGTTAATTACTTGATTAGTGTATTAATTAGTGTAATAATATTAATGAAATAATGTATATAAATTAATGTATATAAAAATAATACTTAGTGTATTATTTATTTATGCATCATTAGTATAATAATGTATTAAATTAATGTATTACTTTATTTGTGTATTAAAACTTTAACAATGTATTAATTAATATTTTAACAATTTATTAGTCAATAATGTATTTAATGTATGAAATAATTAATAAATTACATTATTAATGTATTAATACTTTGATATGTTACATTATACATTAATTTATTAATATTTTAATAATGTTTTACTAAATACATTGTTTTTTTTAATGTATTATTAATGTAATACTTTATTAATGTATTCATTAATTAATACATTAAATATACATTAATACATTAGTGTATTCAAACTTTATTAATGTTTTAATGTATAAATATTTTACTAATGTTTTTATTAATGTATTTAATATATGAAATATATTTTTTTATGCATTATTAATGTAATAATGTATTAAATTAATGTAATAATTTATTTGTGTATTAAAACCTTAGCAATGTATTAATTAATATTTTAGAAATGTATGTCTTTGAGGTGTAGGACACTTGGTGATGAAGTGTGCTCTTAAGGCACTCCGTGATGTTAAAGTCACCGGTTCGAAACCTACGAGGACAAAAAATCTAGCCATGTTAAGGGTTGGTGTGGCTCAGGTCGAGTGCGATCCCCAATTTTGACGACTTAGATGCCCCTAGTTGCGGTTTCTTAGCCATAGGTTAATCCCACATGTCACGGACAAACTAACAAACAAAAAAAAAATATTTTAGCAATGTACTAGTCAACAATATATTTAATGTATCAATTAATTAATTAATTACATTATTAATGTATTTATACTTTGATGTGTTACATCATACATTAATATATTAATATTTGAATAAATAAGTTAAGGTCAATGCATTATTGTTTTATTAATGTAATACTTTATTAATGTATTATACATTAAGATATTAATGTATTAATATTTTAATTTATACATTATAGTAATGTATTACTAAATACATTAAGGTTAATGTATTATTACTTTACTAATATATTTATACTTTATTAATATATTAACTTTATTAGTGTTTCAATATTTTAACAATGTATTAATTAATAATGTTTCCTTATATTACTTAATGTAATATGTTACATTATTAATGTATCAATCAATTAATCACAACTTTACATGTAAATTAAAATACTTTAATTTATACATTACATTAATACATTAATAGACAATTAATTTATATACATTAATTCATTAATATTAATTTGTTACATTATTTTATTATTATTATTATTATATATTATGTATTAATGCAATAAAATTAATACATTAATGGTCTTCCTCAAAGCATGTCGACCGTCAACTAGCAACAACCAAATATTTTTTTAATTATTTGGTTATATAGATTAGTGGAATTATTCACTAATTTTAATTATTTCAGTAATTTTTCAATTATTTATATATACTAGGTTAGTGTATTTTTGGTTGTTTTGGTTGATATATCACTGCCCATTGCCACTAGTTCTAAGCCTCTTTGCAGGAAAAAAAAAATTATAAAATCCTCAGGTCTATGCTACTAGGATTCAGGATAAAAGAGAGACATCGGCACATACATCTGCAATCGTTCCACATTGTGTTGTTTTTACAAGTGTTATGACTCCAAAAGTCACCCTAGTTCCGAAAGTCACCCTAGACTTCAATCAGTAAGTGGGAGTAAAATGTGAACACAGGGAAGACTTCAGTGAGAGGAACGTAGAGGTTGATGTAAACATCAGGTCTCCAGACAACCTAAGGAAGAAAAACCCTTAACACAAGATCTTCTTGAAATCAAATTTTAAGGACACTAAAGAAACATCATGATAATATTACAATCAAACATATATCATAATATCAAGACAATAATTCATGTGAATCATTCAAAGAATGAACACTTTAGAATCAAAAGAAAATAAGTTGGAATAAGAAGCTGATTTCTATTAACCAAGATGTCTCAAATCCTGTACATAACCAGTTCACAGTGACTTTATCAAAACATTACAATTCGGGAGCCTCAGCTCAACCATTCCAAACCTATTCTACTTTTGTACCATGAAATATATACCACCATAGGTCCTTTCGAGCTCACCAATTCGAACTCCAATCCCTTTCCCAAAATAGAAACTGTTACAAACAAAGAATGACACGTTTTAACTGATTTCCTGCTTTTCAGGAGGTGAAATTCTGAAAAATTGGCTTCAAAATGCCACTTGTAATTCTCAACATATAACAGTTGTGTAAAATTTGAGAATGGTTTTTCTATATAAGCTCATTATGAAGAAAACCTCTCTCAAGTTTTTTAAATTCATTTCCAACAGGTGTCACAAAAACATGTCTCGAACAGGAAAACACGAAAACTAAAAACATAGGGATCAAACATTCTTTCGAATCTCCCAATCCATGATGCATGTGTAAAAAATGAAAGAGGTTAATGTTTCTGGCTCTGTTATTAACAATAACCTCCTTTGGATTTTTAAAATTCATCTTATTTCCTCCGAAAATACTCCTAGAAGTCAACTGGTCAAAATTTGTCACTTCAGGAGTCTTAAAATAGAGTTTAAGGAGCATGTTCTGTAGCACCACTTCTATGTCAAATAACTCTATGACCATAGCAAATTTTAAAAAACTGAGAGAGGTTTTTGTTATTTATTATGTGATGAACAAACACCTCCTCCAGTTTTAAAAAATTCCTTCCCATTTGATCATAATCCAAGTTTAAAGTTAATGACTAAAAACTGGTAAAATAACTTTGCACAATTCGTTTTCTGCCAGAATTTAGGTAGCAAATTTAGGTAGTGCCATTGTGCGTCTATGTGAAAATTTTAGGTAGCGCTGTAAAAAATACAACATCTTCAGCTTGAGTGTGTGCAGAGCGAGTAGTGACTTTTCATAGTATCAAACCCACAATCTTTAGGTGACTACAATGCTTTGATGAGAATTCATCAATGTTTCCAAGCTGCAAAGAAAGCATCAGTGATATGTTCAGGAGCTTTGGCAACTGATATTCTGCAAAAACATCATACACACATCTTAAATAATAATATCATTCACCAGGGTGCACACAACCAACACTGCCTCTCCTTTATATGCATGTCATTTACATTCAACATCCTGTTTCCAGAACCTCATCACAAGGTTGTCACTTCTCAGGCTGAGGTGAAGATGTATCAGGTATACTGAGCCACTCCAGCAATGGAATGTCACATGCTCTTTATATATCTGAAAAACTGAACAATTCTCCCACAACAAATTTCTGTGGTAGCATAATCTCAACAAGATGGATTCCCACCAAATGAAGTGATTGTGGTGTGGTATGATTGTGGTGTGGTACTACTTCAACCTCCAATGAGATCCATTTTTCAGCCTTCATACCATCATTGCCACTAATGTGGAGGTTTCTTCTTCTATGACAAATATATTTTGGCCGATTAATTTATTCACCAAGTGCAAGCCCCTCGAAACTAGAGAATTGAGGGATTCATGAATACTAAATGGAAGATCCAATTTAATGCATGACTGTGTTAGTCGAAAAAAACCCCTTGAACTTTGAAGTTCCGACAATGATTGACTTATTGCATATATCCTCCATTGATCTTCATTGATACGCCTCCTTTTCCATGCCAAGTGTCCTGTAGAGGTGATAAATTGTTATGATGCTGCCAACTAATGTCTCGTCATTCTCCACATCATCAACCACCTAAAAGAGTAATGAATTTGAACTCCTTGATTCCAGGTGCCAATAGGTAGTGTCATTACGGTGTATCTCTGTGCAAACTTTGTCTTCGCCAGAAATTCGGTAGTGAATCTAGGTAGCGCACTGTGGAATACACAACACCCAGGAGAATATGTAGCGCCCAGGAAATTTACAGTGCCCAGGGGATTTGGCAGCGCATTGCACTATGCACATCCATGATATATATCATGGATACATTTAGTTTTTCAACACCTGTAAAATCTTTAAACAAAACTGCATTGACATCTCATCATATCTCATCATGGCACCTACTCATGCATCCTGCAAATCAGGTATTTGCAATTTAGTTGAGCACCGAACAACTGGAATGTTGGCTTAATTTAGGGCTTGACTTTGAGTTGAATGAACAGTTAGCATGTAAGATGGCATAACATGTAAAAATGACTCGGAATTAGCATATGTGATAAAGTTTAAGTTTGAGGGAATTTAGAAGTAAGACACTTAAGGGTACACACCATTTATTTGCAGGTAAAGAGGATGAAGCCAAAGGATTTCTTAGGAAAATATATCAATAGGAACTTGTCAAGAGGATTTTGATAATTTCAACATAAATATGTTGAAGAAGCTCTCAAAATATATTGGAAAAATTGAGTGCTAACACCCAGCACGGTTGTTTTTCCCAGCACGAATACAAATTAGTTAAGAGGTTATGTCTAATAAAAAGGTGTCTGCTCAAACTCAGGTAAGCTAACGGAAGACTGCCGCATTGACTTTGGAACGTTCATATATAAGTAGGAATTTTTATATTAAAATACGTTTTTGTTTATAAGGTAAATGGACGCATTTTTTCGAAGTGATCTGTGTCTTGCTCAAGGTATTTCCAAATAATCAAACCACCGTATTTTAGACCTGTGAGCAGTGAAGTTTGTATCTTCAGTGAGATCCAGTTCAGTCGGTGCAGCTGCAGCATCAATGTTTTTGATGTTGGTGTGTGGAATTTTATTTTTTATTTTCTTTTAATTTTGGAGTGCAGAGTGTGAAAGTACATCA
>JASDQU010189079.1:325-14651 GCA_032191745.1 Picea mariana | reverse complement strand
ATAAGCGCTTTATTTTATGGCTGTTGTTACTCAAAAGGAAGATGGCGTGGACAATATGGTGTTTTGACCGACTCGAAAAATTATGCAAAGATATGAAGATGCAATCTTTTCATTTCGATGAAATCTATGCTACGAGAAGGAGAAAACATTTATCATTCCCATATGCACAATATCCCAAAATATATTAAACTCTTCAATATCAATCATGCAATTTCACTACTTCAAATGCAAGGATGCCCCCAATCTAATATAAAGCAAGAAATCAAATCTTTTTGTTTCAAAAATTTCACTAAAAGCAATAATGGACTTTCTTAAAACAAAGAAACCCAAAATAAAGGTTCTCTTTTAAAGCGAACTATTCAGAAGAAATCTGATCTTTCCCTAAACAATTCTAAAGAAAACACATGCTTTGTAATTGAAAGACACTCAAAGCAAGAGAATAATTCTTCAAAACCAAACAAAGCAAAAGTGGCTAAAATCAACTCAAATGATATCAAGTAGACTGTAAACAGATCAATATAGGCTCCAAAAATTCAATCCAGCTATTCAAAGGAAAACTGGGCATAAAAAATGACAAGATCCAATCCAAAAACTTTCACAAACAAGTTCGCAGGCTAGCAATATATTACAGTGCGAGAATTAAGGATTCTTGTAGGCTAGACATAGGTTGACTGCGAGGTGTTCGCACTGGACTACACAGTAGGGTGCGAACTCAGATGATTCTCGCAGGTGGATAAAGGGCACAGTGCGAGAATGTCTGTAAACACAAAATTTGGAAGAGGACAAATTTTTTTTAGTGAACTTTCAAATCCAGAGAGTCTTGGTGGATCTTCCACAGACTCAGAGAACAGAAAACAAGCAATCAAATCAATGGAAACTAGACTAACTAGGAAACAATCCATTCCCCAGTGGAGTCGCCAATTTTTTTATTGGATAAATCCGTAAGTGCGGACACAAACCGATCTCCCTAGATCCACCTAGATCTAGAACAAAACAGGACAGAATATACCGCTTTCCCTAGATATAACTATTGAATTAAATTGGAAGTGAGAAGAATATATGTACCTTGTAATCGCTTCCTTGGTCTCTGTTGTTCCTTGCTTCGCTCCAGCGCTCTTGTGCGGTCAAGATCAAAACAACACAAACCAACCAAAGTGAAAGAAAATAATATATCCAATAGCTAATCTATACATATGATCAAGGAGTTATGTAATAAAGCAGATCTAACTTTATGGGAAAGAAATATATCACTGTATCATATTAATTGAAAGAGAAACTTACAACCAGAGCCTTGATGTTGTAAGGTCCCTTCCTACTGTCCTTCGTTCCCCCCACACTTCTTGCTCCAAGGATTCTTAAACCATAGATATGATAGCTACTCACAATCTATCTTGACAAAGAAAATCTCAAAGCCACTCCAACCAAGCTAATAATTCCAAGCCAAACAAAAGCTAACTTTCTCCATGAGAGCTCCTCTCCTTTTATAAGCTGAAGAGGATAAGGTGAGGAGGTTAGGATGATCCCACTAAATCATGAAAGTGAGTAAGATCCAAACCATTGGGATGCCACCTCACCATAGAATCTTCTCCTTCTAGAAGATTCGAGAAAACGCTCATTTTTCCCACGTGCTGGAATGTTCGCACCCTAGCTATATAGCAACCTGTGAACTGTTCACACCCTGGCTATAGTGCAACCTGCGAGAATTTGTCATTCTCGCACCCTGCCTATATAGCAACCTGCGAACATCCTTTTTTATAAGGTTTTTACATAGGAAAATGCAACTTCTTTTCTCAGGAAAAGTTCTCCTCCCTTCTCTCTTCAGGAACTCAGGCCACTGACCCCTCTGAAGGCAACATATAGGTTTACATCATTAACGATCATAGGGATGACGAAAATAATGTGTAACACCACCGCCAATAAATCCAAATTCCCAAGTTTATCATGTTGTCTTGCCATACAATCCTCTCATGCAAGCTAAAGACTAAAAACTAAAAACCAATGTTCCCAATCCAGAGCTAGATAAGGGAAAATGAGTGGCCACTCCCTCCAATTCATCCAAAGATTCCTCTAAATCTATGTATTCTCATATTCATCTCAAAGATGATTGTTCTCACGTCATTAGTGCAATCCACCCACAGAGTTCCCATCAATTGAAGGCTATTGCACATGATAAATAAAAAATGGGATCAAAAGAGGGCAACAATGGAAAGAGACAAAATTCTTCTCACAACAAATATGGTTTTTAATGTTGATTAATGTTATTTTCTATTGAGGACAATGTTTTTATTTTGACAATGTTTTGTACAACAAATACATATTTAAACAGTGTTTTGGACAACATGGATATAATGTTATTTTTGGATATAGTCATGTTCTATTTTGCTGATATTAAAATATTTGATCATTAATATGAGGATGGGAGCTACAAGGATGATGTTTGAATCAAATGTTTGGGGTTTTTATACTTCATGATTTGGTGATTATTTAAAAGAAATTGAAAATGGGAGTCACAAGGGGTCCCACCTATTTAATTATTATTCAATTAGACCCTTATTTATATACATTATTATTTATTTGTCTCAACTAATTAGTTAATCTAATTAAGCTCAACTAAATAAAGGTAATTGAACTACCATAACTTATTGAGAAAAGATAAAATCTCAATCATATGAAAAAACAAGGAGGAGATAATAGAAGGAGAACTTTGACTACAAGGTTTTCTCCATACTTGTGAGATATTTTCATTCTTCATTCATTCTAAGTTTACTCTAAGGCTTAACCATCTTGATGACAACAGGTTCTTATCGAAGGAAACATGATTCAAAACTGAATCATATCTTTCAACAACTTGTCTTTTAAGGTGTATGATTTATCTTTGGCAGTCTGTGTATTCTTGTTTGTTTATGAATTAAATTTCACGACTGATAAAGAATATTTTCCAGAGTCAAGTTACAACATTTTGTGGCAAGATGATCCAGATATTTAGCTTCAATTTTCTTTGTTATCAGAGTCTTTTAGTATGGTGCCCATCAAAGGCTTCTAAATATGACTTTGGTCCCTACCCTCGCAGGGGTTTGTAAAGAGAATTCAATTTTGTATCTCAGAATGAAATAAATATAAAAATCAGATTTTTGATTTCTGAATTCTATCTCACATGTTGATTATGATGATTTGATTCAGATTTTTCTTTTAACATTGTCTCTTATATGTGTACACACTTATGTAATTTCTTTCTTATTTTATTTCTTTTGCATAGTTACATATAACATATATAAAATCAGCCTTGGTCCCTTGTTATCCACAATTTTGGTCATTCAAACTGATGCAATGATAATGTCATGATGATGGAATATCAAGCTCTTCACTAAGAACATTTTCCTGAGAAAGGTTACACTTATCATCTTCCAGAAATCCCATTTTAAAGATAGTTCGCATGCTGCATATATACTCTCCTGCGAGAATGCTTGATTCTCGCAGGCTGCATTCAGTTGGGGTGCGAACTTCTCGCACTGTACTCATGGTTAGGGTGCGAACATGTTCTTAAAGAAGGAAAGGGATAATATCTTGATCCTTCTAGAAGGGAATCTTCTAGAAGGATGAGTTGGCTTTCGAATGGTGGCAAAGTACTGACTTTCCAGATATCTTGGGATCATTCCCTATCCAAGTAACTAATCTATCTTCTCCTATATATTGAGGAGATTGCTCATGGAAAAGGTTAGAAGCAAAATAGCAAGAGATTGATTGGAGAATTAGTGCAAGACTGTATGGAGGACTGATGCTACAGCAGCAAGAGACAACAACAAGGTCATCACAAGTGGTTGATTTTCTTCATGCATGAGCAAGTGTGTGTGTCAGAGCTAGGAGCCATCGAAAGGAGACCTACGACATCAAGGCTCAGGTTGTAAGTTTCACTTTCAATTAATTCAATACAATAATATGTCCCTTTCCCATAAAGATGATGTCATTTTATTTCATAATTCCTTGATCATATGTATAGACTAGCCTTTGAATATATTAATCTACCTTTACTTCGATTGGTTTGTACTGTTGTGATTTGAACGGTGTAAGAGCATTGGAGCAAAGCTTGGATCAAAAGAGACATAAGGAAAGCGTTCATAAGGTATGTCCACAATCCTTACTTCTTAGTTCATTCAATAGGTTAAGTCTAGGGAAAGTGTATTATTCTGTCCTGTTTTGTTCTAGATCCAGGTGGATCTAGTGAGATTGGTCTGTGTCCGCACTCATGAATTTATCCTAAAACAAAATTGGCGACTCCACTGGGGACTTGTTCCCTTTTTCTTTATGGTTTTTGAATTTTCTATGGCCATTTKCTCTGTTTGCCTTTTTCTTTTGATTTKTCAGTCTCTGAGTCCTYAGGATACCCTKAGAGACCTTYTGGGTCTATAAKCCAATTTAAATTTTGCTTGCTTTTTCAAAATTTTCATTAKTTTMAGGGATTCTYGCACTGTGTCCATTAGCAGCCTGCGAGAACCACTGAAGYTCRCACTCTGCTTATATATTCCAGTGCGAACTRTTYGCATTCTGCATCACAGTGGCTTGCRAGAATACWTACTTCTYRCACTGTGTTCCACACTGGCCTGCGAACATTTTTTTGAAATTTTTGAATTCAAGTTTTGACTCTGTCATCTGCTCAGACTTGTTGATTTACACCTTTTTGGCTTACTGGTTCAGTGACTTACATATCTTTTGCTTTAGTTGCTTCCTTGAACTGATCTAGGGTTTCTAGGTTTTTGTTTGGCTTTGTAGCTTGACTTTCATCTCTTAGTTCTTATTGGCATTTTCAGTCTCTCTGATTACTGGAGTTGAGTGTGTCAAGCTGGCTAAGAACCAGTGGTTGGTTGGGAGTTAAGTGTTTGGTGTTTCTCTTGTGCTTGTTGGTCCAAAAGGACAATTTTTCATTTGCATTGAGGAACTCCTTGGTTTGCTTTTGTTTTTACTTTCGTTGAAAGTTTTGGTTGGGTTGTCATTGTTTGGTTATTGATGATTTGATTTTCTTTTCTCATTCATTAGAGTTCTTCTTGGAAAGTGAACTGCATGTTTTCTTTCAAGATTTGTTTTTTTCCTTTTGCAAAGACATTGAAAATCACATTTTAGAGTTTTGAAGTTTTGAAAGAGACGTTTAGAAATTGCTTATTGATACATGATTGTTTGCATTGACATATGAAAGGAAATTGAGCTTTGCATTTGCATTGTAGTATTGAGATTGATTCAGAAATTGTTCTCTCTCTCCCATAACTAGGATTCATCGAATGAACAAGATTATATTTCATCATATCCTTGCATTATTTGGGTCAGAGTCACACATCATGAGTTTCATTTCCGTTACCTTTGAGTAAACAAAAGCCTGTAAAAACATTATGTAATATTAAAATTGATCTAGTAACTCTTTTCTAGGGCTCTTTTACACCAACATTTAGCTAGTCTAGTGCTTTGGAGTAGGAAGAGAGACACACTCTCCAAAAGATCAAAAACACACACTAGCATCTTGAGTTAGGGAGTGTAAAATTCCATTGACCGCATATTGTCCTGGGAAGCCCTTCTAACACAAGGGTCAAGCATTAGGTCACATTGGTGTTGGTAGAGATACTAACATGATTTGTTGACATCAGCGTAGAGATTGCATGTATTACGGGGATCACTCCGAGGTATACCCACAATTATGAGTGGAAGCCTTTGAGTTGGTTTCGGGCTAGATACCCTACCCGGACTGACGATTGTTTCCCAAAGCAGTACTGTTGTTTGTGGTGACCTTAGTGGCTTATCTCTCTAGGTTCTTACCCAAGGTGACTGTGGAGGGGAAAGTCTTCACGGTACCTGGAATCGATGTTGATCAAACTCACTCGAGCTCCTTGGAGGGTATACCCACGATTATGTGTGGGATCTTGCACTAGGGTGTAAGTATGTTAAGCAGGTCGTCAACGTAACTTTTCCACCCTAGCCCCGCCCCTTCTCGTCTCGTTGTTGCGACGTTGGATTTCATCACCAACTAGTGGCTTCGATATTAGAAGGTATTGTTTGCTTCTAGATTTTATTTACTAGTGTGTGCTGATTGTTTCTCGTAGGTGACCATAGGATTTTCATTGGGGAGTTTGTTACTTGTTTACAATTACTCCCCCACGACATTCACGTAGGATGCAAGGTTTGTCCCCGGAACATCCGAAAGCTTCACAACCTTTGCATATAGCAACACCTGAGGGTACCCCTGAGGACTCTCCTCGTCTGGGTGAAATCCCCCTGGTTACTCTACCACCCGTGGACGTAAGTGACGTCCTAGAAGTTTTTACACCACCTCCACAAGTAGAATCCACTGATCCTCTTGCTGATTTTTGAATTACCAATACTATAGAGGACTATCGTATTCGTCGTGGTGAACGACCTGTTGGGCGATTTAATCCTTCTGAAGAAACTCTTGTTACCTCTTCCGAATCAACTGCTGGGCCTTCTCACGGTGTAGTAGGCCAAGATCCTTTTTGGTTGGGTGATTTCTGACGAGTTTTGTTTGGTACTGAGTCAACCCTTGTCTACGAAATCAACCCTCCTGTGTCTCCTGAACCAGAAACTGCACCCGAGACTACTACTTATCGTTTTGTTCTCCCTCCTGAGATGGCCCATATCGCTATTACTTCGAGTGTCCAAACCAAGATTCCTGTGACTACTCTTCCCCCTATCAATACCCAGCGAACTCCTGAGGTTAACCCAAATTTACCTCCTGGTTACCATGCGTTGAATCCTTTGTTGAATGTTCCCCATCCAACACTCCCACAAACTCCAGCTGGTTCTCCAGGTGGTCCTCACTTTCCTGGACATCCTATTCCCGGTTTCATCCTGACACTCCCTCAGTTTTCTACTGGCACTCCTAATACTAGTAGCACTATCCCGACCATTGCACCTAATGTACAGATTTCTGTTGGTGGACAGAGTGGCACGGTTCCGTTCCCTTTTCCCTTTCCCGGACATAACTTAGTTACCAAACAACCTACAGTTGGTACACAACTTTCGGGTGGAACTGTCCCTTTGATAGGGGGACCAACCTCACCTTTAGGACAAAACATACCTCCTGCATTGGCCCAGTATTGGAATCAACTTATGCAAAACTTTCCTCAAAATGCTGGGGGGCAGCAAGCTGTCCCTACTATCGGCCAACCATATCCAGGTGTGACTAATCCTATTTGGGGTTCGGGTCAGATTACTCAACCTCAAGTCCCTACTCAGACTCAAGGTCAAAATCCTTGGGGTTACTATCCTATTCAGCCACCACAGAATTAGCCAGGGGCTTCCCTCTGGGGGCAGACTGCATACGGTCCCACTGGTCTACCGACAGGGCTTCCACCCCAAAGTCACCAGTATCCACAAGTGAATCGACAGTTGCCTTTTCTTGCTACTTTGGATCTGCCAGATTTGTCTAGGATTCTTAATGATTCTATACATCACTCTCCCCAATGGCCTGCTATTCCTGCAAAGCTTCCATCGGACATTCCAAAATTTGATGGGAAGGTGGGAGAGGACCCAAATAATCATGTCATGACTTTCCATCTGTGGTGTTCATCCAAGTCGTTGATGGACGACTCCATTAGACTGCGTCTTTTTCAACAAAATCTTACGGGTGCTGCTGCGAAGTGGTACATTGAATTACCACGAGGTTTCTTTTCAGATTTCAACACCCTTGTAATGGCCTTTCTAACACATTACCAGTTACCGATCCGTTACGATACTGGAACTGAGATTTTAACCTCCTTCAAACAAAGCTCGGGCACTCATATATCTGATTATATTCATGAGTGGCGACGGAGGCAACGTCTCATTAAACTTGAGCTTCCCGATCAGTTACTGGCCGAATGGTTTACAAAGTCTTTTGTAAACAAAATTGGTAAAGACATTGCTATGGGCGGTGTTGTCACAGAAGAGCAGGCTATTAGTCGTGCTCAGTATCTGGATCTCTTTATTCGCAAACGGGAACCTTGTATGATTTACTACCTGATTTACCTTGTCCTGGTACTTCCAGCACTCCTGCTACTCCCGCTACCTCGCATGCAACTGATGGTGTGATTGGTTCCACTCATAGCCACTCACATTCCGTTTCAACTACAACCCCAAAATCCAATTCCTCTAATGTTCAAAGTGCTCCGTCTCCTACTCCTCCTGCCGGTAAAACCTCCGAAGTGAACGCAGTTCAATCTACGCCGACCGGTAAGAACAAATCTAAGAAAGGGAGAGGCAAGAATAAGGAGGGTAAAAACAATAATCCGAATGAGCAAACCAAATCCCCTCCTGTTGAAGACCGGGATAAGTGCAAACCACACTACCCTTTCCTTATCTGTGGTGACGATCACTACACAAAGGACTTTCCGAGACGTGCCGAGGTTAACAAATTCCTGCAAGGAATGCCAAAACCTTCTACGCCGGCAGTCTTGTCTCAACCCTTCCCGTCTCAACAACAGGCTTCGTTGGTCATCCACGACCAACCCTCTAGGTCTACAAACTCTTATGTTTTGATGTGCACCGGTGATTCCAAGAAAGACAATGTTGCACTTACCACTAGAGCTAAAGACTATACTCCTTCTAAGGAGAAGGTTGACAACTCACCTCCTGATCTGGTACAAATCTCTCCACCCAATCCACCCACTACCGGTCCTCTTCATCTCAAACGACCAAACCTGGATACAGTTATACGACCACCCTCGAAAGGTGTCGTTAAGAAGTTGACATTCAATCCTCATGCTCGTGCGGCCCAGAACTACAACATTGTAGAAGATCTGGCCCAAGCACCTTTTGCGATGTCTGCCCTTGAAGTCCTTCAGTCTTGTCCTGCATAGAGAAGGGCCCTGTTGAAAGCTATAGGTGGAATTGATCCCACGGATATGAATTTGATAGTCTTTGACTTGGAAGACCATATTCCAAGGTTACCCCCACAACTTGTGTTTCAGATACAAGTTGTTTTTGTCGACAAGAGTATTTGTCGGACTGTTATTGATGAGGGTGCCTCTACGTGTGTCATGTCTTTTACTTGTTGGAAAGACATTGGCTCTCCCCCGTTGAACGAATCACAAAACACTTTAAGAGCCTTCAGCGGCTTTGGTTTTAAGCCTTACGGCGTTCTTCCCGCGTTGCCTGTCACTCTCGAAGGTAAGACCGTCCAGGTTGAAGTGGAAGTTTTCGATACTCCCCTAGATTATAATCTTCTCCTTGGACGTAGCTAGGTCGATTCTATGTGTGCTGTTGTGTCAACCCTGTTCCGTGTCGTGCGATTTCCTCACCAGGGAAAAGTAGTTATGGTTGATCAACTTGCCTTCTTTAATACTAATACTCGCACTGGAAACGTGCCGTTCATAGCTAAAACCCCACAGGGTTATGAGAATGTTGGAGTCGATCTTTTAAAAGATTCCTCGTTAATGGGTACTTTTCCCATACCACCACCACCCGACATTCTGCGCCCATTCGTTGCATCAATTAATATGATCTCTACTATACCTCATGAACTTCCCATGTCTACTGACCTGTGGATTATCCCTGATCTTGGAGATCATGTTCGTTTCGACAACGTTATGTCGTTAAGTCCGGTTGAGTTCGCTTATCAAGCCATTCAATCGGCAAACCTTCCTACTTCTTCTTTTGATGAGTTGTCTCCTGATCCTTTCCGTGTCATCTTTCCTACTGACGAGATGATAATGTCCATCATGGAAGACACCCCTTGGGACGATGGACATCATCGTTTCATATTGTTTCTGGAACAACAGACTCTTGAGAATTATCAACGGATTTCGACTCCGTCGACCGTTGTCGTTATTTCTACGGTTCCCCAATCTACACGTGATGTGTTTGCGGAAGGCAATCTCAGTAACATTTCACCCACGATACCCATAGATATTTTAGTGAAACCTGGAATGGTCGATAATCTTCATATTGGAGCTTCGTGTTCTCCCGAAGAAATTGTCACTTATACTTCCTTGTTTAAATAATTTCATGATATCTTTGCTTGGAGTTACAAAGAAATGTCGGGTATTGACCCTACTATCATTGTTCATGAAATTAAGACGTACCCCGGAGCTAAACCAGTCCGGTAGCGCCTCCGTCCTGTCCATCCACGTAAAGTAGCAGCCATTAAACTCGAAGTTGAAAAACTTCTTAAAGCCAGTTTCATTTACCCCGTGGCATTGACAGAATGGGTTTCTAACCCAGTACCGATTGATAAAAAGGGTGGTAGTATACGCGTTTGTGTTGATTATCGGGATATCAACAAAGCTTGTCCGAAGGACAATTTTCCAACCCCTTTCGTTGACCAAATCGTCGATGACTGTGCCGGCAGTGAAATCTTTTATTTGTCCTTGGGGTACTTTTGCCTACAGGAAACTCCCTTTCGGTCTGAAGAACGCAGGTGCTACGTTCCAATGTTCTATGTCTTACGCATTTCACGATATCAAGCATATTTTTCAACCTTATTTGGACGATTTGCCGGCTCACTCTTTATGTAGAGTCGATCACCCTAAGCATCTCTGAGCAATTTTCGTTCGTTGTCGATTCTATCGCATTCGCTTGAATCCTCACAAATGTGTCTTTTGCGTAGAATCTGGCCGTCTCCTTGGTTTCATTGTTTCATGCCATGGGATCCGGGTCGATCCTATCAAGGTCGAGGCGATTCTTAATCTCCCTCCTCCTTCTTCTTTGCACCAGTTAAAAAGTTTGCAGGGGAAAGAAAAATTTCTTCATCGTTTCATCCTGAATTATGTCGAGATTACTTGCGGTTTCACACGTCTTCTAAAGAAAGATTCAGAGTTTGTCTAGGATAAGGTTGCTAACAACTCTTTTGAAGCTTTAAAGTTATCCCTCACAAAAGATCCTCTTCTTTTCCCTCCGGATTATAGTCGAGATTACTTCCTTTATCTGGCTGCTTTCGAGTATACTATAGGCATGGTCCTCGTTCAAGAGGATGATAACCATGACGAACATGTTATCTATTACTTGAGTAGAAGTTTATCATCCATGGAAATCAAGTACCAACATGTTGAGAAACTGGCTTTGGCTGCTGTTCAAGTAGTTCAATGTTTTCTTCATTACATTCTCTCCAGGAAGACTATAGTGATTTCACATTGTAACCCCATGCAACACATATTGACACGTCAATTGCTGGGGGGCAAGTACTCCAAGTGGATTGTTATTCTCCAGGAGTTCGATTTGGAATTCGATCGCGCCACGTTGAAGAAATCCCTAGTTTTTGCTGAGTTAATTTGTGATTTTACCCACACTGCCACAGAAAAGGTAGCAGTCGATTCGTTACCTGACGAATCACTTTTTCTTATCAGTACCGACGATATTTGGTACGAAGATATCATTATATATCTCCAGGCTCAAACTTTTCGGCCTGCTTTGTCCAGTAATGAACGACGTCGTGTCCATTATCAAGCACGTCATTATATCATCCTCGGCGATACTCTTTACCGTCTAGGCATTGACTCTGTCTTTCGGCGTTGTTTAACTTTTGAGGAAGCCGAGAAAGCTTTGAATGACTACCATTCAGGATCATGTGGTGGTCATATGTCTGGGTATGCTACTGCCCAGAAAATCTTACGTGCAGGTTACTTTTGGCCTTCCCTATTCACTGACTGCATTACTGCTGTTCAGAAGTGTCATGCCTGCCAGACTTATAATCAGAAGATTTGATCGCATCCTGCTCCCCTTCATCCTGTAGTCTCAATAGGTCCTTTTGCTAAATGGGGCATTGATTTCATGACATGTCACCCTCACTCGGCCGGGGGGCATGGTTACATTATTGTAGCTGTTGATTATTTCACAAAGTGGGCCGAGGCGATGCTGACATTCGACAATACTGGGAAGCCTGCATCACTTTTCCTTTTCAACCATGTCATTACTCGTTTTGGTGTTCCTCAGGCTATCGTTACCGATCATGGTAGTCATTTTAGAAATAACATGATGTCTGAACTTACAGAGAATTTGGGCCTTCGTCATGATAGCTCAACACCCTATTATCCACAGGCTAATGGCCAGGTCGAAGCTATTAATAAGATTCTTATAACTATGATTCGACGGATGATAGGAATCCATAAAACCAGCTGACACACAATGTTATTTTCGGCATTGTGGGCATATCGGACATCTGTTAAGTCTGCCACAGGATTCACGCCTTTTCGATTAGTTTATGGCATGGAAGCCATTCTACCAATAGAATGTGAAATACCGTCTTTGAAGCTAGCTGTAGATCTCTTACCTAATACTTCTACCAAAGAGGAACGTCTGTTGTATTTGATGCAATTAGACGAGACTCGTCGTGACGCTACTTTGGTAATTGAAGCCCAGAAGAAACGTGTTAAGGCACAATATGACAAGCATGTCAAACCTCATGTCTTCTCTGAAGGAGATCTGGTTCTTTTGTATGAACAAGATAAAGATGTCTTAGGAGTTGGGAAATTTGAACCAATGTGGCGTGGGCCTTATATTGTTAGCAAAGTTTTGGAAAAAGGAGTGTATGAGTTAGTCGATTATGATGGTGTACCTTTGGGTGAACCCAGAAATGGGTTGTACTTAAAGAAGTACTATGCATGAGTCATTTGTGCATGAAGTACTTGTATTTTTATGTATCATACTGAGTGTGTGTGGTATTTTTAGTGTTTTGCGTTTGACGTTATTTGGTCTCTACCCTTACGTGACGTTGTGTTTGATTGCCAGATGTCGGAGTATTCGCTACCTTATATTGGCTTCGCCGACAGTCTAGTCGTAGTACTCGGAACCTAGCTTCTACTGCCTGGGCAATCTATGCCCCAACAAACGAGCTTATATCTTTACGAGGTGTATGTCTTGGCCGAGCAACCAACAACATAGCAGAGTATAGTGCCATTATTGAGTTATTGGTTGATGCTATCTCTCGTGGAATTCGTCGTTTGGTTGTGTGACTTGATTCGCAGCTAGTGGTGCTACAACTAAGTAATGTCTACTCTATTCGAAGTCCTACATTATTAAGAGTATATTTGTGAATTCGCCTCTTGGAACGACATTTTGATCATATCGAATATCAACACATTCCGAGAAGTCTTAATACATTGACAGATGCTTTAGCTAATTATGTATTGGACAGGAATTTAAATCACTTATAAAATTAAACACATTAAATTGTACACAAATGTAAAGTAAGCCAGTAGAACTCATGTATATATAACGATCAAAGTTTGTTTTTACAAAATGTGTCCGAAGACCAAAATATCAAAAAATGAAGCTCCTGGCTTCTACAAAGTGACATCACTAATGATGTTCACGATAGCACACTAAGGTCCTAACCACTCTGTGGAGAAAACGACCCATAGAGGCAGAGACTCCCACGGTGTGACGTTGATCGTGTCATGGGATCTCCTCCAGAGGCATCTCTGGAACATCAGCCATCAAACCCTCTAAGTTTTGCTCCACTATAAGATAGTCCTCGCATACTGGGGGACTGGAACTGCTGCCTCTCCTTGGCGCTGAACAGGAGAACTACCAGAAGGTCTATATGCCCCAACATCTGTGTTATCAACAAGATTTTGGTGTTAGCCTTCGGATGAAACTATAAAAACCAAAAACATTTAATATGATGAAAATACAAAAACATCTAAAAAGTTAAAAAGTTGGTGTACTTCTTACCAATATCTCCCCACTGTGCATCTTCAGGAAGGGCAAGGTCAGGATCACCGCGAAATTCCAAGCCAGCATACGTATAATCCTCTATCATCAAAACCTGGCCTTGAAGCCAGTCGAAGAAGCGATCATCATACCTGACGATCGGTCCTGTCACATGTCTAGCCATGAGTTGGCACCATCGTAACATCCGTGGATCCTTGGGACCCAGAAAGTGCCAATCAGCCTGAAGCCTATACACTGTGACCCTCTCACAAAAGAAGGACACTAGCAGTGATCCATAACCAAATTGCTTTAGATTTCCACGCCTGCATTTGGTCAGTTGTTTCTTGAGGTTGCGTAACACTGCGTCAGCCCAGTTGAAGACCCAGGGCTCGACACACTCGAGGGCATACTGAAAATAGCTCTGTAGAGCCATATGCGGGGCAACACTTCCTGCCATCCGAGCTATAGTGAAGAGAATGGTACGGAGAGTTATATTAGTCACTCCCCAAATGGCCACTTTTCCTTTTTGTCGTTCAGCCTCTGGCACGCAATACTCTCGGCAATACTCACTCATTTTCATACCACCCCTGCGGTTACCAGTCAAACTAACATAAGAACCCCGTCTTAACAACCCAGTCAGGAAATAGATATCCTCAATGTCGATCGTCAATGTGTGAGCACCGACATTAAAAACCTGTTGATC
>JASDQU010189078.1:7224-18549 GCA_032191745.1 Picea mariana | reverse complement strand
CTCATGCCCACCTATGCTCATCTCACCTATATCCCACTCTCATGCACACCTCTCTGGATATCACCTGTATCCCACTCTTGTCTCTCTTATCTCTTGGTGTAACCTATATCCTTTTCCTACCCATACAACCTTTTCCTCTTCTCACATACTCCATCTTTACCTCTCTTTCACTACCTTCTCATGCCCACCTCCCCTTGTCTCACCTATCTCCCTCTCTTCTAATCCCTCCCCCTTTTTCACCCATACCCATACACCATCCCTATCTTATCAACTCCTCTCCCAACCCATTTGGCCCTTTTGTCCCCTCTACCCCTCATATTCACCTTCCCCTATCCCACCACATCTCCACATCCCCTCTACCCCACCTTTTCCTTGTCTCCTCCTCTCTACTTTCCCCTTAATCCTAACTCATGCTCCTCCTTGGATCCTTCCTCTTATCCTTCAAGCCCACCACTCGCCCTCCCCTTCCCATCTAACATTCACCTTTTCTTACCTCCTCCTACTTTTCCCTTCTCACCCCACCCCATCATGCCCAAATCTGTTGGTCTCACCTATATCTTTATCCTCCCCCCCTTTTCCATTTTCCTCCCATTCACATCCACATTCCCTTTCTTATCAACTCCTCTCCTAACCCTCTGATAGATTTTCTCTTCTTTCCTTCATGCCCACCACTCCCCCTACCTTTCATATCTACCCTTTGCCTCTTCTCACCTCCCTATCCCACCACATCCCCCATTCCCCTATAATATTCTCTCACATCCTCTCCTCCTCCCCGTTCATCTTGATACCATGGATCATTTTAAGGATGGAAATTTATATTAAAATGTAGAAACATGGGATAATCTTACTAGTCCTTAATATGCAAAATGTGAAATGTTTGGAAATAATTTTGTAAAAATATTTAAATTTCTAAGGATTTTATATAGTCTCTATAAAATTTTGGTGATTTTTGAGGTAAAATAATTTTATTCTATGGAATTTGGGCGAATCATTTTTAGGGAAAATGAAAATTGGTGAATCGTTTTTTGGGAAAACCATGGAAAATTATCCCATTGGTGAAATTTATCCCCTAAAATAATTTATGGTTGATAGCCCACCCCGTTACCTTCTCCCTCCTTTCCTTTATGCATCCTTCATGTCCTCCCCCTTTTCCCCTCTCATCCCACCCGGTCATGCATGCCTCCCATGGTCTCACCTACCTCCCTCTCTTCTTTGACTCTCCCTCACCTCTTATCCTCCCCCCTCCTTTATCTTGCCTCACACCCCCCTTGATCCTTCCTCCTTTCCTTCATTCCCACCACTCCACCTTCCTTATACATCCACCCTTAACCACTTCTTATGTCCCCACCCATTTCCTGTCTCGCCCCACCCCATAATTCATAACATTAACCCTTCCCCTAAAACCCATTGAACCCTGAACCCCATCTACCCGTTTTTGTTTTCCTCTTCTCAAACACTAGCCTCATCTACACTTTGGCCTCTACCTCTACTCGAATGTTATCCCCCACTGTGCCTATGCATATAGAGTCATGAAAAATTCCTTGAAGCACCAGTCATTACCTATGGAGGGTTTCCTTAACCTTTGAGAAGGATATTAGTTCCCTTATAGGTTTTTGATCATTAAGTATGGCTCTCAAGGCCTTGATCTGGTTAATTTGGGACACCGAAGACTTAGTTTAAGTAACCTTCTATCCCCAACCCCATCCATTCTTTGGACCCTATGTTTTCCTACCTTACCATCTACCCATGGGCCACCAATGCCCTCTTACATTAGGCCCTTTCTTCTATCCCAACCACATGCTAGGGCCATAGCACCCCCTTGGGACCTCATCACCTCTACCCCTAGACCCTCTTCCCTAGGGTTATATTCCTTCCCAATCCTCTTTTCCCTAGGGCCCTCTTATTTCCCCTAGGAACCCACACACTTTATCCCCTAGCCCCTCATCTATAACCCTAGACCAAACCACAACCATTGGCCCCAAATTTCCTAAACCCTATCCACGTAGACTTGGATCCTCCACCAATGGATTCCAAATCCTCTTTGCCTCTTCCACATAGTCCTTGTAATAGGTATGTATTTTAATATTCTTGTATATGTCAAGAAAAAATATATTAAATATGGGTGAGTGCATGAAATTGTTGGACGATAAAGTGGCAATCAGATCAGAAAGAACGTTCACCTACAAGAATGCATGCAAGTTTCTAAAAATGTTCATGTGTTCCCGATGTGAAAGGTTCAGAAAACCTTGAACCTCCACTCAGCGTGACACATAGGCATGTTCCTAGGAACATGTGCACATTCTTAAGAATGAGTGTGAATTCTTAAGTATGTGTGCGCATTCCTAGGAATGTGCACACATTTTTGTTGTGCCATTTTTTAAGGGACCACGATGTGTCAATTTGGAACATACCACACCTCAAGTTTTCAAATTCATTGAGAAAATTGAAGGGAAGAGGTCTGCAAGGAAAACAATAAGTATGCAATCCAATAAAGAAATTAAGATTTCCTGTGAGTAAGTAAATAAAGAAATCTACAACCATTTTGATTTCCAAGAAATCGTTAACTAATATTATGTTTTTATATGGGTGATTGTTGCACCATAGAATTTCCCACGTAGCTATTGTTTCAATTTACTCACTTCCATAGAATAATGGCTACAATTGAGTTAACTATTTTATGTATTTTCCACAACTTGGAAATTGGATTTCTATAGAGGGAGCAAGTTGCTCACCTTCCTTTGCAGAGCCAAGGATTTTCAAATTCTAACAAAATTTATAAAATCAAAGTTTGGAAAACTTTATTGACCCCCTTAGACTTGGTTATGAAGTTTGAAAATTGGCACGGAGGGTGAGTGGAGATACTATCTCCCACCCAAAGACACACTCAATCATCTACATGGATCCATAGGAAACACTCATCCCTTGTGAGAGATAGAAATTCTAAAATGAATTATATGTTTTAAAATCTATAATTTGAATGAAGCGAGTATGAACTACTTGAGGATATATATTTTTTTATTGTGAAGAATTTGATGAATTTGGATTGATTAAAATGTATCAATGAAGGAATAAAGTAATAGATAAAGGTTATCTCCTAGTATGCATAAAACTAGAAGTATATTTTACTTTGATCAAAATTGTATTAATGATTTCCCTTCAAGTGGAGAATACCTTTATATCGAATAACAATTTTTTCAATATGGACAATATATACCTCTTTATGATCATCCTAAAAAAATGTTTCACATAGCACAAAATCTTATTGCATAAAATGTTATGTATATTAAGAAAAACAACTTATGCTTCCTTTTGTAATGGGAAATCTTAATGTTTGAACCCAACTATACAATAACTACCCTCCTATTGTTTGAAAAGGTGGTTGAGAATTGATAACTTGGATGAATAATAAAGGTCTCGCTACACAACCACATACTTCTTGATAAGTTGGTAAGACATTTATAAATAGTTTACCAACTTAACCCATTCACAATCCAAACCACCAATGATCATTGAATCATTAAGGTATACCAAGTCATAAAGGAATCCAACTCTCATCATCAGGGGTCTAACTTATTACATTTAGTGTGCAACATCCTAGGTACAAGCATCAAAACATCCTTAATGGGACCATCTAGTAAAGTTTAGTAGTGAAGGAAATACAATTGCATTTCAATGTATTATAAATTATGAATGCATGTTACAATTACTTAAGATTCTTCACAATGATTTTATTTGTAGGTTGTTTCCACTCACTTGTGGAATTGGTCTAAGATCCTAACACCATATCAGAGACAGGCTAGGTAGGTATTTATGATTATTTATTGTTTTTTTAATTTCTTAAACTATTTATTTGCATGTTTTTTGTAATTTTCTATTTTAATTAAAAACACTGACCTAATTTATATGAATTGTCTTATTAAATTGCAGAAAAATAATTACGATGAAACCCATAGACAATCAAAACCCCACACAAGGATATGAAGGCATAGAAAATTCCAGCCCACCACAACCACCAAACATAAACACACAAATTGATGAGGGGTTGACCACTTTGAGATAACTTGTCCATGAATTAATGGGTACAAGAGAGCGTAGCCGAGTGTGTTGGACAACTAAGAGGGGGGGGGGGGGTGTGAATTAGTTGTTACCGAGCTTAAAAAATTATGCTCATTTTTAAATTCAATACAAAACTCTCAATGATGATCACAATAATGCAGGGAAGTAAGCAATAGAACATTCAACATCATTCACACATATGAGATACACAGAGACAAATATTTCCTGAGGAAACCCATGAAGGGTGAAAAACTCTTCTTCTTTATATGATAAGTAATATTTACATTCTATACATTATCATACTTATGAGAACCAACTCATAATGAGGCTACAACCTTTGTTTTGCAAGATGCCACTTTATGAAAGCACCAAATCTCTGGATTCTCTGGCACCCACTAGAAGGAAGCACCGAATCCCTGGTTTCTCTAGCATCCACTAGAAGGAAGCACAAACTCCCTAAGAGTTCCAGCACCAACTGGATGGAAGCACCAACTTCCAGTTACACCAGCACCAAATGGATGGAAGCACCAACTTCCAGTTACACAGGCACCAACCTGTATAACAGAGAACAATAGTTCTCCCTTGCACCACCCTGCCACCCTGGTTTCTCTGGCTACAACCAGATGGAAGCTACAACTCCTTGTGTTCAAGAACCCACTTGAACCTTTGAGGATAACAGTCCTCCCTCGCACGTCCATATCACCGTGATTATAAATCTTTGCTACTGAAACTTATATGTCTTACTAGTCTCATCATTGTTCTGCTACACTGCCCTGCTCTGTCTACCTNAACAACTCCTTGTGTTCAAGAACCCACTTGAACCTTTGAGGACAACAGTCCTCCCTCGCACGTCCATATCACCGTGATTATAAATCTTTGCTACTGAAACTTATATGTCTTACTAGTCTCATCATTGTTCTGCTACACTGCCCTGCTCTGTCTACCTCACTGTCTTCCTGCACACATGCCGAACACTTTCTGTTCTTCTACCTTTTATTCTCTGTGTGCCATGTCCATTCAATGCACCAATCCTCTTCTTTGTATTTCAGCTATTGCACACTACCTCCTTCTACATGCCTGAATCACTCCCAGCAACCGCTCTCATCTCTTCTTTGTTCTGCATTCTTATAGTCTCTGTGCACCTTGTGCATGCTATATGTGCCATGATTCTACATGCTCTCCCCATGTTGAGTGCTTTGCTTGATCATCATTGCTACTCTTCAGCTTCTCTAGCAGCTAAACCATTGTGTCCATCATCATTGGGTGTTATGTTGAGATTCCTTAGCCTTTCCAACAGTCGAGACTCTTCGTCTTCTCTGTCACAGTCGAGCTCATTCCCTCTGTTGTAGTTCCAGGCTCCAATGGTCTTACATCTATCAATAGCCTCTATGATTAGTCTTCATTCCACTGGAAGATACCTCGAGACTCTTCATATTCTCTCACGATCACCCAGAAGTCTCTTCGAGTCCTCTGGCAGAAACCATCAGTCGTTTCTAGCAGTTACACTGTGAACCTATTGAGCCTTGTGCCTTTGGCACCTTTCACCTTTCCTTTCACATGTGGCCTCAGGGGATGACCACACGCCTGTTCAGAAGGTCCTTTTGTGACTTGCGTTTCATGGATCTGGGGATGAGGCATCTCGACTCTCCAACTCACGATCTTCGAAACTCTGATATGGGGCTTAGCACCGCTAGCTTCTTCCCCTCACATGACCACCAGTGGTGACCACAGGCTGCACCAAAAGGTGCTTCGTATTTCGTGAACTTATGAACTTCATCGAGCCTGATCAACGGTCGAGATCTCCAATGATCTGACGGTCTAGATCTCATCGCGATCTCACATATCGTGATTCCTGTGATGAAGGGTCTCAACATTTCAAGTCACAATCGTTGAAACTCTGAGATGGAGCTTAGCACCGCTAGCTTCTTCCCCTCACGTGACCAAAGACGGTGACCACAGGTTGCGCCAAAAGGCGCTTCGTATTTCGTGAACTTATGAACTTTATCGAGCCTAATCAACAGTCGAGATCTCTAATGATTTGACGGTCCAGATCTCATCGTGATCTCACATATCACGATTCCTATGATGAAGGGTATCAATACTCCAAGTCATGATTGTCGAGACTCCGAGATGGAGCTTAACACCACTAGCTTCTTCCTCCATCTTCCGCAGATGTAACCACTGGCTGTGACCACATCCTTATTCGAAAAACACATTTCTCACTTTCGCGTCTCGGGTATTCTGTGATGAGTCCTCTCGACTCTCCATGTCACAAAATCTGAAATAGAGATTGGATTCTCTATCTCTTCTCTCCATCTCTCGATAATGTAACCACGAGATATGACCACTCGCCAATCAAATGAGCACTTCACTCCTTTGACTTTCCAATCAGCGAAACGATGATTTTTTACCATGTGTCCTATGGAACCAATGGTCCAGATATTATCACGATTTCACCACGTGTCCTTCTTGAATCAACGGTCTAGATCTTATCATGATTTCACCACTTCATGAACCTTCTTCATGCCTAATCAATGGTCCACAATCCTTGGTGATCTGATGGTCTAGATCTTTTCGTGATCTCACATATCGCGATTCCTACACCATGCTCCATTGACTCCTCCAATGTGCAAGTCAGCAAAATTCCAATCGCTTACCACGTGTCCAATGAATCCAACGGTCATGATTGTTATCATGATTTCGCATATCGTGAGTTCAAACCTCTTTCCTTCGGATTTCCCGATCTGTGAAACTCCGAAACGAAACCTTTGTCGTGCTTTGAATATTTTCCTCCTTCTAATCTTACACTGTTGATCTTGCCATTATTGCTACGCTATTGATCATGTTGATCATCGCCATCTTATCATGCTGATCTTTTCCATCAATGACAAACACACATACTCTGCCTCTATTTAAAAACATGCCAACAATCTCCCCTTTTGGCATTGATGGAAACCCCTTGAAAAACATGCAACTATACCACTATAGCATCCTTGAAATTACCACACTTTCTCCCCCTTTGACATCAATGTCAAAGACGAAACACGCTCCCCCTGAGTTGTTGCAGTACATACTCCCCCTGTCAACTATGATAAACTTAGACATACAACAGATATTCAATAAGTACTCCCCCTAATCAGGTGAACAGATTAGACGAAAGAAGTTATATCCCCTAACTTTTGACGAAGATATCTAAAAGGGGTCGCTGCTAATGGTTTAGTAAAGATATCAACAATCTGTTCTGTGGAAGGAATATAATTCAACTGAACAATTCTGTTTGTAACTTGTTCTCTGAGAAAATGGTATTTTATTGGGATATGCTTAGTCTTGGAATGAAGAACAGGATTCTTGGAGACACTAATGGCACTGGTGTTGTCACAGTGAATTGTAATCGGATCAGTATAGTTTACCTTCAAATCTGTAAGAGTTTGGATCATCCACAAGATCTGAGTGCAGCAAGTAGTAGCAGCAATGTACTCTACTTCTGTAGGTGATAAGGAAATATATCCCTGCTTCTTACTAATCCATGCTACCAATGAGTCACCCAGGAAGAAGGAACCTTCACTRGTGCTCTTTCTCTCATCCACACAACTTGCCCAATCTGCATCTGAATAAGCAGTTAACTAAAAATTCTGATTTCTGGGATACCACGGACCRTAAGTCATTGTTCCCTTCAAGTATTTGAATATCCTTGTGACAAATACCAAGTGACTTTGTTTGGGAGTTGACTGATAATGACCTACCATTCCAACAGCTTGCATTATATCAAGACAGGATGTTGTGATGTACAGAAGATTGCCTATCATTGATCGGTATGTCCTTTGATCAACATCGCATGAAATATCATCTTTACTGAGCTTGCAACCAACCACCATAGGTGTACTAATAGGAGAGTAATCCTCCATCTGAAATTTCTTCAACATCTCTTTCAAATATTTTTCTTGAGAGATAAATATTCCTACAGAACTCTGATTTACTTGTAAACCAAGAAAATATGACAGTTCTCCTATCATGGACATCTCAAACTCTGTTTTCATAGAGTTATCAAACCACTAGACAGATGATTCATTAGTACAACCAAAAATAATATCATCTACATAAACCAGAACAACTACTAAATTATCACCTTCAGACTTAATGTAGAGATTGTTGTCAATAGTACCTTTCTTGAACCCTTTGTCTTGTAAAAATTTGTCCAGTCTATAATACTAAGCTCGTGGTGCTTGTTTCGGTCCATATAAGGCCTTCTTCAACTTGCAAACATAATTAGGATTATTTGTCAATGAGAATCCTTCAGGTTTCTCCATATATACTTCTTCCTCTAGATATCCATTAAGAAAAGCTGACTTAACATCTATCTAATACACTTTAAAGTTCTTATGGCATAAATATGCAAGGAACATTCTGATGGCTTCCAATCTTGCCACTATTGAAAAAGTTTCATCAAAGTCCTGACCTTCAACTTGTGCATACCCTTTACAGACTAGTCTAGATTTATTTCTAACAACTTGTCCTTTTTCATTCATTTTATTTTTGAACACCCATTTGGAACCTGTCACATTCTTATCTTCGGGTCTAGCGACAAGCTCCCAAGTATTGTTCTTCTCAATCTGATAAAGCTCTTCATTCATAGCTCTAATCCAATCATCATGTTGGCTGGCTTCATAAAAAAAATTAGGTTCAGTCATAGATAAAAAGGCAACATGAGATTGTTCTGAGTCTTTAATCAATTTCCTTGTTGTCCGAACTCCTTTATGTATATCTTCAATTATCTGATTTTCAGGATGATTCTTTCTAACAATTCTGAGAGGTAAGTTTGTTTCTTTCTATTCATTTATGTCAGCCTGAGTATTTGTATCTTCATTTGATTCATATTCTTCTCTTTCTGATCCTTGGACCTATTCATCTTCATCTTTAACTATATCTTTTGTGTTTGGTTCAACACTACTTACATTTCTGACCAGGATTTCTTCATCAACTTTTATGTCTATACAATCAACCAGTTTATCAAGTCTCTTATTGTAACATTTGTATCCTTTTACTATTTGTAGCATAACCCAAGAAGATACATTCATCATCCCTGTCATCATATTTTCCAATATTTTCATCATTGTTCTTGATATAACATTTACTCCCAAATATTTTAAAATGCTTGATTGAAGCAGGTCTTCCAAACCATAGTTCATAAGTAGTCTTGTCACTGTGTGGCCTGAGATGAGCCTCTTTAAGGATATGAACAACTGTATGAATTTCTTCTACCCAATATGTCTGAGGTATGTTCCTTTCATTCATCATTGATCTTGCCATTTGTTGTACTGATCTATTCTGCCTCTCAACAACTCCATTTTGCTATGGAGTCCTTGGAATTGTGTACTCTCTTTTGATCCCATGTTTATCACAGAAATCTTTGAAGTTCCATGAACTAAACTCTCCTCCTCTATTATACCTTACTGCCTTCAATCTTTTTCCTGTTTGATTATGAGTTAGAGCCTTAAACACTTTGAATTTTTCAAATGCTTCAGATTTTTCCTTCAAAAAGGCAACCCATGTTAGTCTAGAATAATCATCAATAACCAACATAAAATAATTTTATTTTCCTATACCTTCTTTCCTTGATGGTCCACATAAATCCATATGTACTAACTGGAGAGTTTTTTCTGTTGAAGGAAAGTTTTTAGATTTGAACTGAGTCCGAGTAAGTTTTTCTATCTAGCAAGGTTTACAAACAGAGTTGTATGGCTTTGATATCTTCGGAAGATCTTTTACTGCCCCATTGTTTCTGAGATTTATTAAATGATCAAAATTTAGGTGTCCAAGTCTCCTATGCCACAACCAACTTTCATCATATTTTCTTAAGTGGCATTCTTCTTTTTCTTCTTTTAACACATAGACATTGTTTTCTGTTCTTATCCCTTTTGCAACTAGCTGTCCTAAATTCATAGATTTTATTCTACAATCTTTAGAGGTAAAAACGACTTCACATCCTTGATCACGGACTTGACTAAAACTAAGCAGATTATGTTTCAAACCTTCTACAAACAACACATCTTGAGCTTTCCCTTTGCCATTACTCAAACTTACCATTCCTTTACCTTTTATTTTTCTTGGTGCATCATTTCAGAAAGTTACATTCCCTGATTTTCTTTCACTTAGAGTTAGAAACTTACTTTTGTCTCCAGTCATATGTTTGGAACATCCACTGTCAATATACCAAGGATTCTTTTGTCTTTGGGCTAATAACACTAATCTGCACTAGTCATCTTCTTTCTTCTTCCAAACCTTGAAATTTTCAGCAGCAGGATTCAGATCTAGCTTATAGTTTCTTAAGCGACAATCAACAGCTTTATGTCTATAGTTATGACAGATGTAACATTCTGGTTCATTGATTAAAGAGTCATAACGATTGTTATGCTTAACCTGTGTCCTTTTCCCAGCCATCAAGTGATTTTCAATATGTGGCGGTTTTTTACTTGGGTGTCTCATTTTTTGTTGACAGATATCTATACCTTGAATGTCTTGCTTGCTCATATCGAAATTTTAAAGAATAGTTTACAACTTTGTGACCAAAGTTATAAAAAAAAAAGAAATATCCATAGAAAAATCCTTGGTACCTAGAAAATGGTTGTCTTCTTTTAGTAGGTTGATTTCTTCCATGCTGATGATTTCCTTGAGTAGAGAGTGCATTATTTCTTTGTTCTACAGATTCAGTCTTGGCACCTTTTTCTTTACTCCTCCTGGGCAGTTGATTGTCTTCCTTTGTTTCTGCAGGTTTGTTGTTGTCATTGGTTGTAGATTTCACAAACTTGATGGGTTCTTTGTTGCTTGGCTGACCACTACTTGATCCCTCTTCATAACCCAAACCTGTTTTCAACTTTGTATTCCTTTGCTGATTCAGAATGGTGGCTAATCCTTCTGAGGCTTTGATACTTGATAGATTGTGATGATACAAGGCTTGAAACTTCTCCAACTCTTTCCTAGTTTTCACTACTTCTTCTTCCAGGGCTTCATATCTTACCTTCTTTTATGATAACTGATGTTTTAGAATGTCCTCGATTTTATTTGCCTCTTCTAATTCCACTTTTAGCAAGGAAAAGTATTCATCAGGTTTTTTAGTGCCTTTCTTGAACTGTATCAGCAATTGTTTTTGCTTTCTCTTCTTAAGTCTGAGTCTGTCAATCTCTTCCAAAGTGTTGATCAGCTCTATTTCCAAGTCAACCACAACTTATTCATAATTATCATCACTAACTGTGATTTTATTATCATAATCCT
>JASDQU010189077.1:0-20339 GCA_032191745.1 Picea mariana | reverse complement strand
TTAAAGTTCCTATGAATACATCAATCAAGTGGTCATCTTGAATATCGGTTACCTTTATATTCAATATTTGGAAGTTCTCAATGTGCTCGGTAACTGGACCCTTTTTCTTGAGATTTATTAATTGGCTAAAGAAGGTATTGCTCCTTGTATCCTCATAGTGTGCTATCATTTCTTCCATGAAAATTGTCCAAGTGACGAGTGATTTGTGAGAACAAAGCCATCAATATCAAACAAATTGATTAGGTTCTAAATATAAAGAAGCAATTTGTACCTTTTGTGTATGTGGCACATTATGGAGATCAAAGAATTGCTCCATCTGAAGTATCCATGTGATTGTGTCCTTGCCATCAAACTTCCTCATATCAATCTTAGGAACATGGTTGGTCTTCAAACCAAAGTTGTATTTTCTCCATTCTTGATTCACCTTCCTTGTGTCCTCATTATGAATTTCATGGGATGCATTTTCACTTTTGGGTGTCTTCTCTGTTACGAAAATTTTCAATGCTTCCATGATCTCCCCTTTTAAGCCATCCAACTTAGTATCCAACTTAGATTCGATTGAATCCATCTTCTTTTGTAGTTCATTTATGTCCCTACGCATTTCTTCACCTTCATCAATAGTCCAATTAGGATTTTCTGGAGGCTTATTTGGTGTAGAAGGTCCCTTTTTTGGTGGCATGTTGGCCAAGTATAACTTTGGAATCTAAGTATAAAACTTTATTTTAGGTAGTTCTCTAATATTTCTTCTCTACAATGCCATAGGTCTGATCAAAATTGGATGTGCCAAGTGGAATTTACGGTAACTTCCTCACAACTTGCCGATTTTTGGCCTTTCCAAGAGATATCACTTGTATAGCATGCCCCACACAAAATAATTGATATCAAATTCTGAAACTCGCACCCAAAATACTATAGAATGTCCATGATCCAATGCAACCAGTCCCACTGAATTGGGATACTCTAGGAAGAAGTTATGATTGTTTTACCTGGAACACCTTCTTGAGACTAGTCAATAGGACTAGTCAGATACCCTATCTTACACAAGGTGTATCTACAAATTAAGATGACCCAGAATTTGAAATTTTTACCACAAATACCTTAATAATTTCTATAAATGGTCTCTAATTTTTAGGGTCTGAAACATTACAGAAAAGTTTTTATAGAGAAGATTCCGCATTGACTCATTTCAGAATGATTACAGAACCCTATATTGTACAAGCTATATCTCCAAAAGTATAAGGCCTCAGGAGCTAAATTTTTAACCCAACGTACCTTGATCTGTCTACTAAATATCCTCCAATCCGTTTCTTATGAAAAGTTGTAGAAAACAAGTTATAGCAAAAATTCCATAGTGTCTCAGATGTAGCAGCGAAACCCCAAGACCTTGAGCTTTGATACCATATGTTAAGAACCAAACATCAATATAGCATATAAAAACCTCAGGAAAAGTAATCAACGCATTGAAAAAGAGATAATATCAGATAATAAGCCTCTTCGAGGGGGAAACCTCCTTTTACCCCACTTAAATGTTCAAGTACAAGATGATTCAAAATGAAAATGTCTCCTTGGTATATATAGGAGACTAGGAGGTATAATTACAACTAATGGCCTAAAGCTGACAATAAAATAACATTACTAATATAATATGCCCCAATTAAGGGGCAATTAGCCAATATTAGGGATTAATAGACCAAAAGGAGAAAAAGGACTTTTGGTAAAGAAGTTGATTCTGGGAGCTTCAGTGGATGAAATGAGCTTTCACTCAGACCAAGTAAGTACAGATGCATCCCTCTTGCATTTCAATTCTTCATTTATGCATTTCTTTTTGTTTTTGAGGGAGTGCGCTCTCCTAAAAAGATCATACCTTCATGTACATGGGTTGTCCAAGAACAACCCATGTATGTACTTAGGCATAAAACACTTTTCCTGCGTACACACATGACTGAGCTCAAAAAAACTAGCGTACACCCTCAAAAGCTTGGAAAAGAATTTAAAATGCAAGAGCTAAATCCCTTTTATTTTCCACGGAAAAAGATGTATGTCCACTAGAGGGAGAGGGAACATAAGGACATTGTTGCACTGATTGAAGATGACCTTGCTACCATTTTTGCATTTAAACAATGTGGTCTATGGAAGTTCTTCCAATGTCCGTTTATGAGGGCATAACATAGGCTACTCAACGCCCCGGTTGACTATTGGCATTCGGATGCAAAGGCCTTTATGATAGAGGGATATTCATTGACTACAACAACTGAAGATATCTACTTTCTAATGGGCCTCTCGAGGAGAGGGGAACCAGTCAATATGCAAACTTTCCCCCCTGGGCCTTCTAACATCAAGGACTAAATTTAGATGTACTGTGAGGCCAACACTGAGAAGGTAGGTTCTGAGGTGCCAATTCACAAGATCACAAGTTTTTCTCTGAGAGTGATCTTGCTACTTATTGGGCATATTACTGGATCTGTGACCCTTCACCAGGATTCCTAGGCACACATGCAATGTGCTATTTAGTGCCAGGAGGCATAAATCTTCGACTAGAGTATGACCATGCTCACATGCATGAAGATACATTTGACAGAGTGTCGACTACACAACAAAACAAAATTCAGATTTAGCACTATTTTATGCTCATTCTTCTTCTTTGAGAGTGCCTGGCCTGAGTCCTAGAGAGAATGTGCAGGGGTAGGTGGCCTCCTTCCCAGTAGTATACAGATGGGAAGAATTGATACCATGCCATGGGGGAGGGAGGAACATAGAGGCCTTCGATGACACATTTTTTGACTAGTGGGCATGACATATTCCAGCAATAGAGGAATACCCCTATGCTAGAATCAACTTTTCTAGGGATATGGACATTCCCATGCCTCTTGGAGAGGAGCAAGGAGAGATAGGTAACATATTTTTTTAATGTTATTTAATATTTTTTAATTATTTTCATATATATCATTTTTATGTGTGTATTAGAGTATTGAATTTCATGTATCTATTATGTGCATATGTGGGACTAGTGTACCTGACAGACTTCATGAGGATGTGACGACATCCTCAACCAGATGCAAGACCAACAACAGTTGTCGAACCAGCTGTCATAGGGGGATTTGCATCCAAAGAGGCTGAGAGATTTTTGAGTTGGGTGGAGCACAACCTCACCGTGCTCACTCGTACAATACCCATGGTCGAGATGGACAATATCCCAACTTCTATGCAACCTCATGTAGTGGGGGTGCCATAGGCTTGGATCCAACTCTTATAGCATTTATCCAACATCATCGTTCACTATGGAACGACCAATAGGCCCGGAGCTTAGATAGGATAGACTTTTATATTCCTAGGCCACCATTGTATAGTTTTTGATGGCATAAGCCCAACGATGTATACCAAACCTTATTTTTGAGGCGTTCACACCCACCTATGTACTCATGACACTTTTTGATACATATATATATACATCTTATTCATCTTATGGATCACATTTTTTACAAATGTATGTACATGTGTATGTGTGTGAAACATGCCAATCTAATACTTTATTAGCTAGAGTATCTATCACATGATTAAATCTTCTAGGGACATGGATATACGTAATGTAATAAAAGTAAAATTCTAAGAGACATACCCCAAGGAAATGTTGGTGCAAAGTAGGATCATAAACGCGGTAAACTCCATTTAACTGGGACACAGCTAGCTGAGCATCTAAGTAAACCTGGAGGTGAGAAATTCCATGCAATAAAGTGTCATGGAGCAACTCTATCACTACATTGTACTCTACAACATTTTTTGTGGAGTCACCTAGACAAATGCCTCCGGAAGATAACAACTGGCCTCTAGGTGTGAAAATCACCCAAACTGTGAAAGAAAGCCTCTGAGTGTGTTAGCTAGGGCCATCCACGAACCCAAAGAGCACCTTTGATTCACTTGACATATAACATAGTGAAAAATAAGACATAAATAACTACATGTCCATAAAACAAAAAGACAAAAAATTGCATAAGAACTATACATATGTACAAGAAGTCACCCAGGTGACCCACCTAAGAATAATACTTCATGAGGTTGAGCCTATTTCTAGGCTTTGTCAAGGCATTTCCTTCAAATTCAAACAGATAGTAAGAACCATTATTTAAGACCTCTTTCATGATGAATGGTCCAAACCACATGGGTTTGAAATTGCCTACCCCTAGGGGATATTTGTCTTGATCATAGACCAAGGCAAGATCTCCTTCATAGAAAATCCGAGGATGAACGAACCGATCATACTGACACTTGATTAATTTCTTATGAGCCTTATTGTCCGATCCTGCATCATGATGTTGCTCAAGATATAATAGGCATTCCTCAAGCAATGAAGTGTACGGAAGTAATTCCACTGCCAACTTTAAAGATGGGATCTGGAAATCTTTACAGACGTTCAGTAGGCCCACAATGCTGAGTACAACATCAAATGCCAATTTGACTTTGCAAAATTGATCATTCACTGAAGAATAGTATTGAGAGACTTATTCATAGCTTCAACCTGACCATTCACTTGTGGGTAGTAAGGTGATGAATGTTCTTGTCTCAACCCAAGATTTGATGTTAAATTGGTCATTGTTTTTTTTTGGAAGTGACTGCCATGGTCAGTGAAAATCTCCTTCGGGATGTTGAACCTTGCCACTATCTGGTTAAAAATGAAAAGGGTCGATGCTTCTCCATAATTTTTAAACATTGGCATAGCCTCGCCCCATTTTGTGAAGTAGTGTATCGTTGTGATGATGTAAATATGCCCTCTAGTTGAAGTCGGGTGACATGTAGTGAAGCCAATCCCCCACTTGGTTAAAGGGCCAACAAAAATGACAGGAAACATGGGAGTAGGATATGCCCGCATCTTTCGAGAGAAGATATGACATGTGTGGCACTTCTTGACCACCTCAACGCAATCCTTGATTAACGTAGGCCAAAAGTAACCGTCACATAGAATTTTTTGGGTTGTTTCCAACCCAGAAAAATGACCACCACATGCTATAGTGTGGCAGTCATTCAGAACGATCTCTTCTTCCTCATGTATAAGGAACCGAAGAAGAATGCAATTGACACCTCAATGATATAAAGTGTCATCGAGTATGATATAGTTTTGTTCGTGATGGCGAATTTGTCGATGCTCGTCGTGGGATGAAGAAGAGGGCACTTCAGAGTCTAGAGATAGAATAGTATATCTCCATACCAGGGGTCTGAAGATGCAAATAGAAAAATATCTTCTTTGATAGGCAATTCTTCGGGCATGACATCACTAGACTTGACCGGAAGCTCCAAAATAATTTCATCAAAGACCAACGACTTTTTGTATTTTGCGAAAAAAAAATGCAAGTCAAATTCCTCGAGGATTGCAATCCATCTACTAATATTTCCACCAATGACTCATTGTGTCAACACATATTGGAAAGGGTTTACAATGATAATGACAGTTGACTTGCGAAGAATAATGTAATGACGGAACCATTGGATAACATGCACTGCTACCAAGGCAAGATTCTCAATATGGGAATAGTTGAGTTTCAGCCCAACCAGGCCTTGGCTCAGGTAATAAATAACATGCTCCTGGAGAAGATAATCCTCTTGAACCAAGACCGTGTCGATGGTCGACTTTGCAGAGGCCAAGTACAACAATAAATCTTTGTTATAATCGAGAGGTTGGAGTAGAGGGGTAGACGTAAGGGCACGTTTCAACAATTCAAAAGAGAGTTGAGTGGCTTCATTCCAATAGAATGGGACTCCCTTTTCCAACATACACAAAAACCCTTTAGTGATCTTGACGTAATTCATGACAAAATGTCGAAGACATTTTTCTTTCCCCTGTAAGCTCTGAAGCTGGGGTATTGTGCATGGGGGAGGCAATTGAACTATCGCCTCAACCTTGAGAGGATCGACCATGATCCCTATTGTCGAAACAATGAAACCTAAGACATGAACCGACATCACATAGAAGCTACCCTTGTTAGGATTCATGAAAATCCAATAGTAGTGACATCATTTGAATATTAGTCAGAGGTGTGCGGGATGATCAGATCTCTTGCAAGAACATGATACTACACCATCAAGATATGCCTCGACTATATGTCTAAGGTATTGGAAATCAAATGACATGGCCCTATGAAAAGTGAATCCAACATTCCTCAGTCCAAAATGCATCTTACGATATGCGAACATGCCCCAAGGACAAATAAAAGTTGTTTTATGCTAGTCGTCAGGTTTGATCTGAATCTAGTTATATCCTGAAAAACCATACATGAATGAAAAGACCTCGCAGCCTGCGCATTCATTGAAAATATGATCGATGAATGGGGTGGGAAAATTATCCTTTGTACAGGCCTTGTTCAAGTCACGAAATTCCATGCACACACGAATCATAGCCTATTTCTTGTTAACTGGAATGGGGTTTTACACCGATTCCGTCAACTGCACGGGGTAGATAAAACCAAATTTCATAAGTTTCTCTACTTCAGCCTTAATTATTTTCGCTTTTTGAGGATTTACTAGATGAATATTCTATCGGACTGGCTTGGCGTTAGGATATGTTGTTATTCAATGTTCAACGATTCTTGGGTCTATGCCTAGCATTTCCTCATAAGCCCAGGAAAGAACGTCACAAAATTCCTTAAATAACTCCATATAAATTCGAATCTCTTTTGGGGAGTAGTTCGTTGCGATGAAAAAATTCTCCACGACGCCAAGGGTTTTGGAGATATATATGGGAATCATTTCAATTATACTCACCATATTACCATCCAAATAAACTGTGTGTAGCCAGAGGATTAATAGGACACGACTTATCTCCATTCAAAGTCAAAACAAATTCGACTGCCTCTATTCTCTTTAACTCTTGGAGGAAGTAAGATCTATGATGGAGATCATCCTAGGGTCTGTCTGGACCATTCAATGCCTCAATAATCACCTCGTCTGAGGGAAAGACCAAGTCTAAAGGATAAGTAGTGGCAAGAGAACTTTTATCCAAAATAGGCTCGAGAAGTAGATCTAACTCCTATGCGGGAGTTGAATCGAGGTCAACCGAAGCTTGCTGGACAATGTTGTATGCAACTTTAGCTGCAGACAAGGGCATGCTATGCCAGAATGCCCTATCCCTTCCATCGAATCCGATGGGGAAGGAATATTCCATGGATTGTGTAAGTAAGTCGTTATAAACGATGATATTTAAAAAAAAAATCACCCTAGGCTAGTCGGGGGTAGCTGAAATAAGGTTGACATTGCCAGAAGGTGGTGGGTAATAAAAAGTACCCATCAGTGATGGACACAAAACAACCCCTAAATTGATGATGTTGGGATAAGTATTATCAATCATTGAGACCATGGATGCCCCCGATGAAGGGTCAGGATGGGAGAAAGAAAATTGGTGAATGGTCACAATTTGACCCTCATGTGGAAACAACAAGAGCTAAAAAACTATAGCAACCACTGCATACATTGCATAGGTCCAACTCCTTCCTAAAAAAAGGTTGTAGTTGAGAGTTGCATCAACCACTTCAACTTCAACACACATGGTATTTCCTCCTAACTGCATGTGGAAAGAAGGAATGATTCCATGTGGTCTGAACAACCATCTGTCGAATTCCATAAGCAACATAGGTGACATAGAAAAATTGGGCTGGCTAGTGGCCTTCCAACACGCCAACAAAATCACGCAATTCGAGGTGCCCTTGTTAATGACCGTACATAAGATATTCCGACTAAAATATTTCATGGTGTTAGCCACTATTAGCGATAAAAAAGGCACTAGTATTTTTGGAGTGCCTTCTCAATTTTTATTTAATACACTCATTTCTAATGTTTTTGGCAAATGTCTAGACCTCAAATTATCCAATCAACCTCGAGAAGCTCCCTCGACAAGGTCCTACTGATGTTGTTGCCAAGAATATTTTGATTTTTTCCTCTGGACAAACAATACAAAAATAAAAATAAAATGTTATTCATTTTAACCCTAGCCTATGCTATTATAATTGAAAAATATCATAAAAAAGAAACGTGTGCTTTTAAATATTCTAACCCTAAGCCTTTATACCAAATTCTATTTTGGGAGTTTCTAAATCCAAACCAGGCATGGGGATTTATGGATTTTATTAAAGTTTGTGAGGACCCACGGGCCCAAGGCCATGAGCCAAGTCACAGGTCTAAGTCATGAAGAAGATCCATTGACAGGTGTCTTCATGAAGCTGCCCATAATATTTTCATGTGATTTCGGTTTGTCGGTGTTATTTGAGCCAGATGCACATAATTTTGTAGGTTTCCATATCTACAAGTCCAATTACAAATTCAAATTTCATAAGCCGACTCCACATATCAAGCATAATGAAAATCCCAATACCTTTATATTATAGTCATTTCTTCAGGCTAGTGTTGTTGTTAAGTTGTTCCACATGGAAATACTGAGTGCTAAGACACGAGGAGAAGAAACTTATTCAATATAAGAAACCAAGAGTTTTTCTGCTGCAGATCAAGCACACAGGCAGCAAGCCATCATCACCATGCAACACATACCCTAGCACAGAGCACCTAAGTAGCCAACGGATGGGGTTCTCTTGTCTAATCTCATCAACACCATGAATTAAATGATGGATATAGTTAAAACAATACTGGTTTATGGTATTGAATTCTTCGCTCGTTGTATGGGAATTTTTTGGCATCAAGATCCGCATTCATCCTGGTGTCAAAGAAATCGATTTCATATCCAAACATTGCAGGGGTTGGGTATACTGAAGTGCAGGTGTTTATTAAAGGTTTCAAACGTTTGCATGATTTTGTTTTGAACTATTGTGAGCCCTTGACAGGTAAAAACAAATGTTTGGTTAGAATATTGATGGATCCTCAATCTCAACCTGAAGTGGTTCACTATTGGGAAAAGATCTCTTTTTCTTCTTCCATCCCAAGTAATGTTAGAAAACTACAAATATGTAGATCTGGGGAAGCTTATAAAGAGATATCCAACCTGTTTTGTGGGCATTTGGAGTCCTATAAAGTATAGACAATTACCCAATTGATGCTCAGGTCTCAAAATCAATTGGATCTTCTGAATATTGATCAGATTTGATTGTCCAAGCCTTCTTTAGTTATGGAAGAAACACAAACATCAACAAGGTAGGGGTAGTAATCCAAAGTTTGAACAAGAAAAAATTGGCATACCTTCCAATCCAATAGGAGAAAGAAAATATGGTGCATTTCCTATATCTCAGACTATTATGACAACTCTCATTATTACAACTTGGTACTCTTCTAATATTGTTTTCTGACAAATCTCATGGTTAGAGATTGTACCAAAGAAGTTCATTATCTCTAGGAGATAGTTTCTCAAGACCTTAGTACTAAGATTCATTTTCTCCTTCTCAGTTGCTTGTGAGAATACTACTCTGTACTATTTGCCAGTTTCCTTCAATCAAGCTATTGGAGCCACTACTCCTTTTCTTTTTACAACAATATTTGCATTTGTAAGTAAGATCTAAGAGGGAATACTCTATTATTTATATGTCTTTGGTGCCCGTGGTATTTGGCATTATTATTGCAAGCAACAATGAGCCATTAATTCACCTTTTTGGCTTTCTAGTTTGCCTAGAATCAACTATTGCTAGAGTATTGAAATCAGTTGTTCAGGGGCTTTTGATTAGATCGAAGGTAGAGAGGCTTCATTCTATGAATTTTCTCATATACATGGAAAACCATCATCAGTTAAAAGAATCCTTCAATTCGAAGGGTGAAGCTTGGTTTTATTTTCGAGAACACTTGGAAACTAATTATCGGTCAAAGATCAACCCAGATTTTAGATCCACATTCTTAGCAGCAGTTCAACCATTTAAGGAAAAATGAAATCAAAGCACTTTAGGTGAAAAAACATTTCTAGTAAATGACCAACAAAGTAAAGGTCTTCCCATATTTGAAGTTCATCTAAATCATCAATCGAAGGAGCATGATTGATTGAAAGTCTTTATGCAATTTTGCAAATTTTGAAAGTTATTTTCAAACTGTGCTTTCGGTGGCTTAGGCTGACTTTCACAGTTTCCCTTAGCCACTGAAAGCAGAGCTTTCAGTGGCTTATAGGTTATAATTTTGACTCTTTAGCCACCAAAAGCAAAGAGAAGGGCATAATGGCACTCTTTTTTCACAGATCTCAGTTTGGTCTTTTCAAAGAGCACGAGGATGGTTTCTAAGTTAAGAATATAATTAAAGGGATTTGTTTTAGTGTTCTGTTCAATTTTTGAGATAGATGTTGAGGCTAGAAGATAAAGAAGTTTTCCTATATTTGGTCAAAGATACAACCTGATTTCAATAATAAAACATTGGAGAGGTGTTCTAGCTAGTAGGAATCGATGGTATAAGTCTCCTACAGTCATCAACATGCTTTGGTGGATATTTTAAAGACATTGGATAAGGGTTTGATTCCCTTAATGTAGGATCTGATCCTATCATTTTGTGTTAGTTTGATTGTATGTTATTTTTAGTTTTCTTGATCCTCCTTCATAGGATCTCAATTGTATATTGTAAAGGCTATAAAGCCAATTAGTCCAAGAGGAGAAAGGGGTTCGATTTTGAGTTCTACTATGTTGTTATTGTAATAAGAGACCCTTTCTAATAGATATTTGGCCTACAAGCTTGTTTCATTGATATTGTTAGATCTTCCTTCTTATTTTTGTTTATGCTTATGAGTGATATCTATTCTTTGTATATGTTTACATAATCCACTGGTGACTGTCATCTCACTGTCTGATTATTGAGCAAAAGATCATAGGCTGTTATACTAGTTTCTAGACCCATCATATCTATTTTTTTAAATATGTATGATTTGGTTGATGTGATTAGTTTCTGTTCCATTTGATACACACCTATCTGATTATATCTCTTGAAATCCTTGCACTGTTGAGTATGCCTAGACAATCTTGAATATAAAATCTAGCTAGTTAGATATTCATCTTGATCCAATCATTACCCACTATTGAGTGAACCATTGCAAGATTAGCTAAGTTACCAGGCATCTCTGAGATACAACCTAGGAGAGTTTCCTAGAGTGATAACAACCACTATTATCTGAAATGCAACGTGGTAAGGAAAATGAGGTTTCAATTTAGTTGGATTGAGAATGATCGCTCCCAGGTTACAAGTCTCTGTCGATCCCAAGGAAGATAACATATATTTTCTTTGCAAAGGAAAACTCTAGAGGACTTCAAAAGCAGACATTGTGCAAGGGGTTTGTGCCAAATCTTCCACAATGGAGTAGTTCTAGGCAACCCTCGCATTTGAATTATGAGAATCTTTATTGAACGCAGCTTTGGAGATGTGTGTCATTGTTTCACCCATTGTATTCTCAATCTGGAGAGGAACCAATGGGTTTGTTCTTTATTTTCCCTTTTCTATAGTATATGACATTCTGTAATCTCGGGTCCTGGTTGCTATATGAATGTTTCCTTTCAACATGTAATCATTCGCAACCGTGCCATTACTAGTAGACGCAAGGGGTCCCTAACTTCCCCCTTCCATGCTCAAGGATGTTGAAGCTTGAGCCATGTTTTTCCCATGTGTAAATGGGTTCATCAACACAATAGGTTGTTGTTGCACCAATAGCTTCTGAGATTCCACAAGTCTAGGGAACAAATGAGTCGGGTGGTTCTCCGTGCAAAGATTACATGGATACTTCAACTTCCTCTTTTCTATTTTCCTACTGCCAACATTGTTGTTAGCCTTTTTTTACCCTTTACCCTTCTTGTTATGTTGTTTCTTCTTTCCTTCAGGCTGGTGGTTTCCCTTTGGGTTCATCGACTGCACATTGTGTATGTCTGACGTTTGGTTAGGGGGAATAACTGAACCAGAGGTATGGCTGGCCGTAATCTGTTGTATTGACAATTGTTGCAATTTATTTGACAATAGATCAATGGAATTTCCTTGTGTTCAACCCACAATACCAATGGCATGGGGTCCACACTTTTTCTTAGCCTTGTCGAGGATGGACCGTGGTGCATTTGGAAAAATCTCATAGAGCATGCTTGATTTACAGTAGATCAGTTCAAGATGTTGCGCTCTCATTATCGCCTCCTCCTCTGAAAACACTCTAGAAGTTGCTACGTCCTTGGAGACACAAAGAACCAAAGACTTTAGGAACCACTCCAACAAGAAATCTGGTGGGACTTGGACCTTAATCAAGCTCTTCCAAAGCCTCCGTTATTGGATGTGATCGGAGATATGGTTGAACTTAGTCTGCTCAAATTTGTCCAACAATTCATTGTCATCATCGTATCTCATGGGTAACTGGAAATGGTTCAAGAATACCGTCTCCAAGTCATTAAAGTAAGAATACCTCAAGTGGTCCAGCTCAATATACCATTGCATGACACCCTCGATAAGAGTGCGTTGAAAAAGGCACAACTAAACAAAGTCATCTCGCAATGAGTTTAATGAGTACCATAAGATAAAGGTTGTCATGTGATCACTTGGGTCTTTGCCAGGCTTGCCTTCAAATTTTGGAATATCTGAGGGAAACTTAGTCGGCATGGGGAGCCAACAAAGATCATGAAAAATTGGGTAGCTGAGTAACCTTGAAAAGTCTAGAAGATGTATCATTGCCAGAAAGGGTAGTTTAGGTTGAGTACTATGTACAGGAAAAAGGGGTCCTGGAGTTTGAATAGCACGAGGTTGCCAAGAAAACTTGGATTATTGCCTAGGGTTCTGGTAGAAACCATGGCCTTGACCAGTGTACGGAAACTATGTTTTTTGGGATATCATCGGATGACTCCTGTAACTGGACAACATGGCTTGGGCGGGAATTTATCCTTGCGTTGTGTTCCAAGGATTTTGGAAGAGGATGTCCCCAGTAGATTCGACGTGCATAGGTACTGAACCTTGCCTGGGGTTCCATTGACAATGAAAGGGGTTTCCCTCGACTGACATCCCTTCTGAGGGAACTGATCCCTCCTAAGGATTCCAAAGCCCTTGAGAGGATAAAACTCCTTTACTTTCTCGCTGTGTAGGAATAGTACCCTGCACAAGGTTTTGTTTCCCAAAACTGGGTTTTCCCCCAACCGAGATGGAAGCCAAAGAAAAAGTGTTGTTCCCAAACGCGTCAAACAAAGACAACGCCATAGATCCCACCGGTGTAGTGTAAGAAAAAGGTCCTAAACTGGCTGCTGAAAATAAGTTGTAATTAACAGTTAGCCTGATGGGTTGCTGGAAAGTGCAACTGGGCGAGGGGGACGGAGGAGGTATATCACCCCCACCATAAGAGATAGCATTAAAGGGGAATGAAGTTCCCTCTTTAGACCCTTACATATGAGTATTTGAGGTCCCTGCCCCCAGACCCATGGTCTGTAAGGTGGATTAGGTAAGGATTGAGTTTGAATCGAAGTTGAGCATCCCATATGAGAATGGAGGGGTCATTTCACTTTGTGTAAACATAGCAGTGGTTTTCGTTGATGACAGTATCGGACCATTGTGTGAGGTAGAGGGAGTAGAGACCACTGTGGTCCGGACTGGAAAAGGTGGGTTAGGAGGAAAAATTCCCCCTGTGGTAGTAGCCGAAACAAGAGTATGAGGACTCCTAGACGAAGTCAAAACATTTTCTTCCATCGCTTCTTGTAAGACTAACTTGCACTCAGAAGGTGTCACCTCAGGAGGGACAACTTGTACTAAGATCAATGGTGACAATTTAGTAAACAGAGTGTTGGATAGCCCGAGATCTTATGCCCCAAGGTAAAAAATAGTAGGTTCCCTCGGAGTCGAATAGTCTCCTCATAGAGAAAGCTCAGGCATAGTTTCCTATGGCCCAAGAGATTTGAATGAACCTTGTTGGTCAATTCTTCACAGTAACAGTGGCGGAGGTAGCTCCAATGTAATCGGTGGCAGGCCCTAAATCCTTCACAACTGACATAGCTCTTGATCTTCCACTTTTTCAAAATATGAATCGACAAAGTAAGGATTAAATAACATTCAAAAAACAAGCACACACTAGAAAAATTCCTATAAGAAAAATCAAGAAATCAACTATCTAGTAGGAAGAAAAGTTATGCCAATCAACACTAGAGAAACTAACCGGTGCAAGTGAAGCTCAAACACAAAAGAACCCTCCAGGTATACTCTACGAAGGGTGACCTGACGTATTCCCTAGGTACCACGGTATACCCCCAAAGTCACCCGTGTAAGTCCCTAGAATATCGAAAACTAAGTTTCCAGCTCACAGTCGGTCATGAGGCCAGTACAGTCGATGGTTGGGTGGATGACAATGAGAAGGATAAAAATTTTGAAACCTATCGAGGGTATCAAAAGAAAGTGTTCCAGAATACAATAGAGGATATCGAGCAGATTCGAGGTGCACAAATCTTCGTAGGAAAATTAAGTCGGTAGTACTCCCACGAGAGGTCCTCAATATGTGTTCCCCACTATGTTTAATCCGGCTTTGGAGGGGTTATCTGCGTTGCCTTTCCTCACGTGACCTGGTGTTTATCCCCTATGTTAGAGGGGGGTTCGAGATAATGTTTATGATAATAGAATTTAAAACTCCCTAACTTTGACTACAATGTTTGTTTAACGACCTTGAAGAGTTTCCTCTCCAACCTAATTCAAGGCCCTAACCATAAACTAGTTGGTTGACCCTACAAACATAAAACATTCTAGTTAATTTTAGATTTAGCATTATTTTTAATGGCTTGATTTACTCAAAGGATATGGCGGTGAAACTAGTGATGTTATAAGAGATAAAAAAGAGGACAAAAATATGAAACTTGAAAGAAAAATTACTTCTAATCAAAAGCAAAGTTTTACAACTAACTCTTTGTAACACAATTTTCTTTAACTACCTTTTTCAAGATCTTGAAAAGAAGACCTAAAACGTATTTTCGCTTGACTACATGCTACCTATGTTTCAAGATACCAATAAAGAACATAAAAACAAACACTTTTTCCTTTTAAGAAAATAACCAAATCTAACTACTTTACCAAACTGAAAAGAAATATATATATATATATATATATATATATATATATATATATTACTTTTCTCTTTTTTTTAAAGAAACTAAAAAGGGGTAAAAAATAAAACGAAAACAATACTAAACAAATCCTTAGACCACTACGGATCGTAGGGAATCACTCAAGAAAGCAAGGAGGAAGATCTATAATTCACAAGATTTCTTAAAACCCTTTCAAAAGTAAACACAATAAAATCAAGAAGACACGTAAGCTAAACTCTAAACCCAGGCTATGGCTGTAAACAAAGAATCTGGACTGATCCAAGATAACCCTGAGAAGTGTAAAATTCAATTAGGAAAGAGGCCAACTCCCTCTTTTAAAAACATTCTCTTGAAACAGAGACGCGATATGTTGCATCAGTAGCCTATGCATGTACATGGGTTGTTCACTGAGTAGAGTGTGTATGTGCATGGGCTGACTCAAGACAGGGCATGTACACCTCTATATCTTTCCAAGAAAGAAAAGATTAGATAGACTTATAGGGCAGGGACAACTGGTATAACACCTGAAGGTGACCAAAATCCCTTAACAAACTCAGAAAACTCGACAGAAACTTGAAAGTAAAATAAACCAATCAAATAATCCAAAACCCCCTAAACAACCATAGAGGCTTCTCGAGTATGGTCGCTAGTTCTTCTAGCAGGAAAACCCCCCTTTAAGTACACCAAGGTTCATAATGTATGAAGATCGATTAACCGTCTGAAATTCAATTAATTCTCTATACTACCCCAAACAAACCAAAACTAATATAAATAAAGCAAGGAAAAAGGAGATCGGGTAACTATACCTCTAATCCCATGTCTGGTGATGACCTCCTCATTCTTGGAAGTTCCATTAAATGCACACCTCCTCCCATGGTTGGCCTGCATCCAAAGATTGACAAACAAAAAACTACAAGCATGATATTCCATATATAAGCTAGGGTTATATGTTAGAATGTCAAGAATAAATCAATAAAAGTATTCAAGACACCATCATTTGGGATAGGAAAATGTAATTATTTTATTAATAACACAAAGATTATACCTTTACAATCTAAGTCAGCCACTGTTCCGCGAATCAACTCCAAGCTCCTCTTCACCAAGCTCCAAGTGCACCTTGTATGAACTTCTCCTCTTGAACTTATGATCTCTTCTATGGAAGTGAATGGGATAAATGGAGAGAGAAGGGGATAATGAGGGAATGCTAAGGCAATTTCTCCCAAAAGGAAACAATATCTTGGGCAAGGAGGGGAAGTGAAAACAAGAAGAGTTGCACTATTCTTATGCTTAGATGTGAAATGAGACCCCAAAACCTCCTTTTATATGACAAAAGGATGGTTATTCAGTTGGGTGATGGGATATATCAAGTGGATTAGTTGGGAAACTACCAATAGCCCATCAATTTCAATGAATTCCTTGCAAATTTTTATTTTTTGCATTTTTTTCAAGTATACACGGGTTGTAATGGTGCATCATGCGCATGTATGCGAGCTGTAGTGGTGCAAAAAGCATATGTACATGGGCAGTAATGGTGTAGGGCACGTACAACTTCTAAAGGTTGTTTTTTTAATAAGAGAAACTCAACAGTGCTTTGGAAAAAAATGCAAGTAAGAGGGCCAAAGCCATGTATGCATGTGTAGAGCAATTTAGGGTTATAACAACATTGAGAATTACCCGGTGCTAGGGAGAACATTCCAACTAGTACAAGTGCCAAATCCATGTTGAATCCAAATATTGATGAGACGATATAGATATTGAAAGGTTTACATGAGCGATATGAGATTCATCACAAGTTTTGTTATATTGATGAAGATTTAGTGGTTTCTTCCAAATTTTCATATCAATATATCAATGATCGTTTCCTTCCTCACAAATATGTCAAACTCATTGATGAGGATCGTTCTCAAGTACACCTTCACCATGCACAACTTCCTGAAGAATCCATAGAAATTAACAAAGAACTTAGACAGATTACAAAAAAAATATTGATTTTTTTCAAAGCAAGCCACATTAGAGTTGGTCACCCAACGAAGTTTTTGTGAGGTGGAAGGAATGACCATACAACCCCCCCTCTCATACTTTGAAAAAACCCAAATTTCATTCCTGAATAAAACCCACATCCTTAACATGAGAAATACCATTTACTTGCACACAAAACAAATCCAAGTTACATTTCATGTATTGGAGGTCGTCCCAGGATCAATATCGATACACATTGCAGCCAATGACTGGATCATTGTTGATACACTACCACACATTAAGTATTTCACACCGAAATACAAGCACATGACACATCTTCTTTGGTATGGTGAGTGGGCACATTGTTTTAATGTTGGGAAAGTATTTTTGAGATATACTACTTCAAATTTATATGATTTGGGATATTCCTTACCAATTTTTCAAAATTATCAAGATTAAGCTTTGTCACATTATCAATAGCCTGTAATAACAAAGTACTTCAACCAAGAGAAGAGGAATGAGGAACTAAACTTAGGGGAATATACGAACTCTCACTTATTTAATCAAACTCCCATGTGAAATTGAAACTGAACCAATGTGCAATGACTTAATCCATAGTCATTTTGATTCTACACAGAACACACCAACGATATGGAAACATGGCCTAAGATCAAATACTACAGTGACCACTTGCGAGTCAAAACAAATTGACGTGACTAGAGATTCCTCAATGCTTTAATACTTGCATCAACCATCACTTCCATTGGAAAAGGAGATCATGCATTCCTCATCGATACACATAGTTTATGTGGAATCACTTCATATTCACCGACATACTATAGATAATTTCCTCATATTCACTGACATGCCAAAGCTAATCTCTTCACTTTCTTTGATACATCATAGCTCATCTTTCTTCTAGCTCTGATACATGGATAAGAACTTGAAAAAATTCCTTTTGTATGTTTTCCATAACTTTCAACTCTCATACCCATTTCACACATTCTTTATGGCATTGGGAAGGTATTTCCAAGATATACTACTTCAAATTAATATGATTTGGGATACTTCGCATCAAATTTTCAGAATTATTAGGATTAAGATCTAGAACATTATCAACATCCTTGAATAACAAAGTACTTCAACCAAGAGTGGAGGAATGAGGAACCGAAATTAAGGGAATATACAAATTCTCACTTACTTAATTTTTCAGTTATACACATTCAAATGCATGGTTTTGAAAGTTTATTTTGAGATTATTCTATGGCCATTCATCTTAGATCCATTTCATGTTGAATGGTTCTATATAACAATGCTAAAGGAAGTACATACTTAACAGTCCATATAGGAAGCATGTGAGGGAAGAAAACCATGATGGTACAATTGACACATCAAGGAAATCTACTAGTATGCAACATTACCCCTGCAAAGGTGATCTACCACCAAGGATGATAGAGAAACAACAAAAACAACAACAATAGTCGTAGGAGTAGAGGAGTAGTGAAAGGGAATCAAACTTGAACGACCAAAGAAGAATTCCAAATCCCATGATGGTCAATTATAAAAATTGGAGGGAGAGGAGTTTCCCATGTCCAAATTAGTCATCATGGTAGGCGAGGTGCACTATGGCCAAAATATATGATGGCCCATCAACACTAAAAGACAAATTCGAAATGTAACTACATATAATGCATTAAATTATAAACATTTCTAATATCCTTATTCACTCATGATTTTAGAGAGGACAAGGAAAAAAGTTTCTAAATGAAAGGTCATGGGGGGAAGGGGGAAGGTCAAGCATGATGTTGAATTTCCATAAATAGGGGGATTGTATTTAAAGATGGGGCTTTTGGCTCTTGGATATTTCATGTACTATTAATGAAACTTTTAATGAGGAGAAGCATGTTTGGCCAAACTATTTTTTGGAGAACTTTCATTCTCATGTTGGACCTATTGTGGACTATTTCCTTGCGTTTTTCTCAACACTCAGGTTGTGTAAGGATGTACTTGATATTGTATACTATTATAATGTATGGTGGATGCATTTTTATTTATATTCTTCAGGGGATATTTGTCTAAATTCATGGACATAGGATAGTAAGTGATTGTTTAAATGCTATATTATTATGTGTTTGCAGTTATTTATTCATATTCTTGTATTTGATTAGTGTGAACTATTTATTGAGCCATTGATAGGAGAATGTATGGTTTTATGTTTGATTTATGGTTACATTTTTTGTTTGGACTAATGCATTTAAGGTTAGTTTCATTTCATTCTTTGGATTATAATCCTTCATCAGTGGAACAGGCCACAACCGGTAAACCCCAAACTAGAAATGGTATCTAGGTCATAATATGGATGGGTTCCCTAATCCAAATGGTGATATTTCTAATTGGGACATATCATGATGTATAACCCCTACTTTTGACAAAGGGAATTGTTGGTTGTGGAGCCTGATTATCTTCCTGATTGAGAGGTCCTTGCTTTCAGCTGTGTTTATACCCCATGAAGTATTTACACCCTAGAAGTATGTACACTCTTCCACAAGGGGGAGTACAGAGGGGGGGTACCCCCTCTGTGGGGTTCAAGGGGGCTATCCCCCTAGCTGGGGGGTCTGGGGGCAAGAGGGGGTTCAGGGGAAAATCCCCCAAAGGAAAAATTTCCTTGTAAATGTATATTTTAATTTCACTGTAAATATGGACCGTTCATTATAAGGTCGTAGATCTAACAGTAGATATTTTGTTAGGGTTTTTTTCCCTAGAAGGCAACCCTATTTTATGAGGGAAATGTATTGTGGCTATGATTGATGGCGAATATTGTATTCTATGAGAGGAGACTGTGAGAGAAAGAAGAGGAAGTTACAACGGGTTTTGATGTAGGTTATATCCCTTCATTTGCTGGATAATAATAAAGGAAGGACCTGACAATTTCTCTGGTGGACGTAGCCCACACTGGGTGAACCACGTAAATCTATGTCTCTCTTGTATTGTGTATCTTCTGTGTTTTTTTTCCGCATTTGTTTTTATTTTATTGCTCCACGGTCTTGTTTTTCTAACAACTGGTATCAGAGTGAAAGGTAACTCGTAGGAAGAGAGGGTTCCTAGTTCGAGTGGGAGCAATGTCGAAAGATGGAAAGTTTAGGGTCAAGAAATTCAATGGCCAAAACTACCAGTTATGGAAGATGAAGATGGAATATTATCTATATCAGAAGGATCTATTCCTACCATTGGGTGGAGTAGCAAAGAAGCCGACATCCATGAAGGACTAAGAATGGGAGATTCTTGACATAAAGGCTCTAGGAATGATACTGTTGAGCCTGGCAGCATCGGTGGCTTTCAATATTTCCAGAGAAAAGACAACGAAGGGTTTGATGGACACATTGGCCAAATTGTATGAAAAACCCTCGGCAT
>JASDQU010189074.1:8952-20373 GCA_032191745.1 Picea mariana | reverse complement strand
TTTTTACGCAAGCTTGAGGAGGATAAAATATGCTTGTTGATGTAAGCTCATCCTTCGGATGAGTCCCTCGGAGTATCTTTAACGAACCCTAGGAAGAAGTGGTTTGGTCCCATTGCGGGTCTGTCGATGTTTGTTTAACGAGTCCAAAGATAGAAAAATCAAAGGTTTTTCATGATTATAGAGTTTGGAAAAACACTTAAAAGAGAACTCTCTCAGTTCCTTTTTCATAAAATAGTCTGATGAGACCGAGAAAGAGATAAATTATCACCCAATAGACTCTTTCTTCAAATACTTTAGTGAGCGTGAAAATAGCAAGGTCGCTCGGCTATCTTTTCATATTTAGAGAGTCTGAAAAGAGCTTAAAGAGGAATCCAAGGGGGTTCCTTTTTCGTATAACCTTGTTGAGCCCGAAAAAGTGATAAAAGTATGCTCAATCGCGTTCTCATGTATTTTCGAGTGTGAGAATGGAAAAAGACCTAGCTCGAGGTTTTGTACAAAAAACATAAAAAACAATCAAAACATGTGATAAAGAATAAAAAATATGTCCGCATCCCTATACATGAACATTGAAGTCATTACGCCTGCAAAAGTTACACTCAAAAGGGCATTAGGGATTAGATTTTAATGAATAAATAATTATAAAAATTCAAAAACATGGTAAAAGTGAATATAAAGAGGTAAAAACTCTTTTTACCATATCATTTTAACTTTACCACTATTTGAGCCCCAAAACCCCTCTTTTACCCTTGAAATTCGGCGTCAGATTGCGGGAGTTACGAGCATCCATTTGACAAACCGTCAGCAGCAGTAAGGTAGGCTCTTTGTCCTCTACTTTTTCATGGTTTAGTTTTTCATTTTCATTGGCAAAAACCACCATTTTGAGTTTGTTTTGGGGGTTTATATGGTGCTCAGCCATTCTCGCAAGTGGGCTACATGGGACCCGCGAGAATGGGTCATTCTCGCAAGTGAGCCCTCAGGCACCTGCGAGAACCTCGCACTGTGCCTAAAGGGCACCTGCGAGAACCACAAAGTGTAAAAGTTTTTTTTTTTTTTTTTTAAATTGCCCAATGAAAAGATACTAATTTATGAATAGAGTTATTAATCTTATTCTTGTGCTTCTTATGCAGGTATTTGGCCATCACAATGGTTCTGGAATGGCGTGAAAGGGAGCACGAAGAAGATAATTCCATTGCCGAAAATCATCCACCCACCATTACCGCTTTGCGAAACTGTGGTCTTCTGAATTACTTTCATATCCTAGGCATGAGGGCCCAGATCAGGTTATTAGAGTACCTTGTGCATATGTGGGATCCTGATCAACAAGTATTTCATGTAGGGGTCCACACATTGTCCTTGGACATTGAGGACATTTACTTTTTGAAAGGATTATCACGACGTGGGTACCACGTGAGCCTAACTAGTAGCAGAGGTGGTGGGATACCCATGAGTGAGTACTGCCATTTACACTGTGTTCCAGAGGCAGAGAGGAAGAAAGGGAAAGTAGCTATTTGGGGAGTGCAGGATTTGACTCTCCGCACTATTGTGTTCACCATTGCTCGTATGGCTAGGAGCTTTGCTCCTCACATGGCACTCCAGAGTTACTTTCAGTATGCCATAGAGTGTACTGAGCCTCAGGTTTTCAACTGGGCAGATGCAGTGCTTCGTAGTATGAAGAAGCAGTTGACCAAATGTAGGCGAGGTGGCCTGAAGCAATTTGGGTATGGATTTTTGTTGGTGTCCTTCTTTCTCGAGAGGGTTCCGTTACTGAGGCTGCAATTTGAGTGGGATTTACGAGCTCCCATAGATCCAAGAATGTTGAGATGGTGTCAGCTCATGGCCCGACACATAGTGAGACCAATTATCAAGTATGATGATACCTTCTTCGACTGGTTGCGACCACAGATGTTGATGGTCGAGGATTATGCTTATGTCGGGTTGGATTTGCGAGGATATCCGGACTTGGTTTTGCCCGAGGGTGATAAGTGGGGGGAACTTGGTAAGAAGTGCACATTTTTTCTTTTTTAAATGTTTTTGTGAATTTTATCATATGCAAATGTTTTTATATGTTCGTCCAAAGACTAAATACAAAATTCATTTTTGATGACACAGACGTAGGACCTTATCGACCCCCTGGTACTTCTCCCATTCAGCGGCGAGGAGAGGTGGTGCCAGTGCCATGATGGGATGCCAAGGATTATGCAGTGGTGGAACAAAACCTAGAGGGTTTGACAGCAGATATTCCATACATGCCTCTTGGAGAGGTTCCATGACATTATCAGCGTCATACAGTAGGAGTGTCAAATTCCATTGGTTGACTACTCTGTAGGGTTGCCCGGGCAGTCGTGTGTTATCATGAATTTCATCCATGACATCACTTTGTAGAAGCTATGAGCTTCAGATTTTGACATTTTGGTCCTTGGACAGAACTTTTTTTTGTAAAAACTCTTTTGATCGTTATATATACATACGGCTCTTACCGGTTTATCTTGTATTGTGTGAAAATTGATGTGATTGATTTATAAATGATCCAGATGTCTGTCTAATACATAGTTATCCAATGCATCAGTTAATGTATTTATACATCTAGGAATATGTTGATATTCAATATAATCAAAATATCATTCCAAGAGGCGAATTCGCAAATACACCCGTAACAAAGTAGGACTTCGAATAGTATAGACAATACTCAACTGTAGTACTACAAGCTGCGAATCGATTCGCACAACCAAATGACGGATTCCAAGTGCGATAGCATCAATCAAAAATTTGATAACGATGCTATACTCTGCAATATTGTTGGTCACACGATCGAGACACACACCTCGTAAGGAGACAAGTTCGTTTGTAGGGGCGTAAATTTCCCATGCAGTGGAAGCAAGGTTCTGAGTACTACGGCTAGTGCCATCAACGAAGCCAATGTAGGGTAGAGAAGACTCTGACATCTGGAAATCAAACACAACGTTACATAAGGGCAGAGACCATATAACGACAAAAACAAGCTATAGTAACACACAAGAAGTATGATACAATAAAAATACAAGTACTCATGCACAGGTGATTTTATGCATAGTACTTCTTCAAGTACAACCCATTCCTAGGTTCACTCAAAGGGATACCATCGTAATCTACTAACTCATAAGCTCCTTTTTCCAAAACTCGTCTAACTATATTGTGTGCTAACTTGTTTTGTGAATCCATATCATTTGTTTTGTGAATCCCTATCATTCGTCGGAGCATAGTTATGAGAACTTTGTTAATTGCTTCAACTTGGCCATTGGATTTTGGATAATAGGGCATTGATTTTTCATGGCGAAGACCCAACTTTTCAGTAAGTTCAGACATCATGAAGTTTCGAAAGTGGCTACCGTGATCAGTGACGATAGCCTGAGGGACACCAAAATGAGCTATGATGTGATTAAAAATGAATAATGTTGCAGTATTTCTAGTGTTTTCAAATGTCGGCATTGCCTCGACCCATTTTGTAAAGTAATCGACGGCTACAATAATGTATCCATGCCCCCCAGTCGAGTGAGGGTGACATGTCATGAAATCGATGCCCCATTTCGCAAAGGGAGCAATAGAGACCAGAGGGTGAAGAGGAGTGGGATGTGACCGTATCTTGTTATTATAGATCTGGCAAGCATGGCATTTTTGAACGGCGATTATGCAGTCTTTAAATAAAGAAGGCCAAAAATACCTTGTCGGTAAGATCTTCTGGGAAGTAGCATACCCATACATATGACCACTACAAGCTCCAGAATGTCATTCATTTAGAGCTTTCTCAGCTTCTTCGAACATGAGGCAGCGTCGAAAAACTGAGTCAACCCCCCAACAATAAAGAGTATCTCCGAGGATAATATATTGACGGGCTTGGTAATGTATTCGACGTCAGTCAGTACTAGACAAAGTTGGCAGGGAATTCTAGTTTTGGAGATATATAATGATATCACCATACCAAAGATCATTAGTGCTGATGAGGAAAAGGAATTCATCGAGTAATGAATCAGCCGCAACATTTTCCATTTCAGAATAGGGAAAGTCGCATATCAACTCAACAAATACTAAGGACTTCTTGGACTTGGTGCATTAGAATTCCAAGTCAAACTCCAGGAGTATCACAATCCATTTGGAGTATTTTCCCCCTAGCAATTGACGTGTGAGAATGTGTTGCATAGGGTTGTAGTTAGAAATCACTGTAGTCTTGCGCGAGAGGAGATAGTGTTGGAAGCGTTGGACGGCTTGGACAGCTGCCAAGGCCAATTTTTTGACATGTAAATACTTGATTTTGGTAGGCATTAGACTTCGAATCAAGTAGTAGATAACATGTTCACCATTAGCATCATCCTCTTGGACGAGAACCATACCAATGGCGTAATCCGAGGCTGGAAGGTAGAGAAAATAATCGCAACTGTAATCGAGCGGAAAGAGAAGCGAAGCACGCATTAGAGACAATTTCAAAGCTTTGAAAGCATTGTTGGTGATGGTATCCCATACTAACTTGGACCCATTTTTTAGTAGCCGCGTAAATCCACGAGTTATCTCGGCATAATTTGGGATTAACCGATGAAGAAATTTTTCTTTCCCCTGCAAAATTTGTAACTGGTGAAGTGTGGAAGGAGGAGGGAGATTAAGGATCGCTTCAACCTTTAAAGGATCTACCATGATGCCTTGATGCGAAACAATAAAGCGTAGAAGGTAGCTGGATTCCACGCAGAAAACACACTTATGAGGATTCAAACGTATACAGTAGAACCAACAGTGGACAAAAATGGTGCAGAGGTGGGTCGAATGATCAACACAGCGCATTGAGTCAGCAGGTAAATCATCTAGATATGGTTGAACGATGTGCTTGATATCATGGAAAGCATAAGACATAGCGCGTTGAAAAGTGGCACCAACGTTCTTGAGACCAAAAGGGAGTTTTCAATAGGCAAAAGTACCCCAAGGACAAATAAAAGTAGTCTTATGTTGATCCACAGGAACAATGTTGATTCGATTATACCTGGAGAAACCATCCATCAGAGAGAAGATTTCACTTCCGGCGCAATCGTCAACAATCTGATCGACGAAGGGGGTAGGAAAGTTATCTTTGGGACAAGCTTTGTTTATATCCCTATAATCAATGCATACACGAATTGTACCTTGTTTCTTATCAATCAGGACAAGATTAGAAACCCAGTCAGTGAGGGCCATCGGATAAATAAAGCCAGCTTTGAGAAGTTTCTCGACTTCAAGCTTGATAGCAGTCGCTTTACGTGGGTGAACGGGATGAAGGTGTTTCCTGATGGGTTTAGCGTCAAGGTATGTCTTGATTTCATGGATCACAATGGCGGGGTCGATACCCAACATCTCTTCGTAGCTCCAGGCGAAGATGTCACGAAACTCTTTAAAAAGGGACATGTAGGTGAGAGTCTCATTAGGGGAACATGAAGCTCCGATATGGACATTTTCGATGATTCCAGGTTTGATGGATATGTCGAGGGGAATAGTGGGAGAGATATTACTTAAATTCCATTCTAAAAACACATCGTGCGTGGACACAGGAACGACTGAGATGACGACAACGGTCGAGATCCGTTGGTAGTTCTCAATGGTGTGTTGCTCCAGAAAAAGGATGGAATGATGATGTCCATCATCCCAAGGGGTGTCCTCCATGATAGACATGATCATCTCATCGGTGGGAAAAATGACACGAAAAGGATCTGGAGATAAATCACCAAGAGAAGGGGTAGAAGGGGTTGCCGATTGAATGGCCTGATAGGCAGATTCGACCGGAGTTAACGACATTTCAAAGCTGTAACAAAGATGAGCTCCAGGGTCAGGTACTATCCATGGGTCGTGAGACACAGGAATTTAGTGAATCGAGGTGGAGATCATGTTGATTGAAGAAACGGACGAGCATGGAACATCGGGTGGTGGAATGGGGAAAGTACCCATTAACGAAGAGTCTTTGAGAAGACCTACACCGATGTTCTCATAACCCAGTGGGGTTTTAGCGATGAACAAGACGTTGCCAGTATGGGTATCGGAATTAAAGAAGGCTAATTGGTCAATAGTGAAGACCTTCCCTTGATGCGGGAAACGTACCACACGAAAAAGGGTCGACACAACTGCACGCATGGAATTGATCCAGCTGCGGCCAAGTAGAAGATTGTAATCAAGAGGAGCATCAAAAACTTCCACTTCGACTTGGACCGTTTTTCCTTCTAACGTGATGGGCAACGAAGGAAGAACATTGTAGGGCTTAAAACCGGAGCCATTGAAGGCTTTGAGAGTGTTATGGGATTCGTTCAAAGAGGGAGAGCCAATGGCTTTCCAGCAAGTAAGGGACATGACACACATCGAGGCACCCTCATCGATAACAGTTCGACAAATGTTTTTTTCAAAGACAATCACTTGGATATGGAACACGAGTTGAGGGGGTAACCTTGGAATGTGATATTCCAAGTCAAAAATTATTAAATTCATATCCGTCGAGTCGATTCCACCGATAGCTTTCAACAGTGCCTTCCATTGTGTGGGACAACTTTGAAGGACTTCGAGGGCTGACATCGCAGAAGGTGCTTGGGCCAGATCTTCAACAATGTTGTAGTTTTGGGCAGCACGAGCATGAGGATTGAAATTCGATTTCAAAACGACACCCTTTGGGGGGGGTCGAAGAACTGTGTCGAGGCTCGGTCATTCAAGATGAAGAGGACCATTGGTAGGTGGAGTCATGGGAGAGGGTTGTACCAATGAGGGAGGCAGGTCATCAACCTTCTCTTTAGAGGGAGAATAATCTTTGGCTCGAGTGGTGAGTGCAATGTCATTCTACTTTGAATCACCAGTACACATTAAGACATAAGATGTAGCAGAAGATGAGGGTTGGTCATGAATGACTAACTGAGCCCGTTGTTGAGACGAGAAGGGTTGGGACAAAATGGCCGAAGCAGGTGGTTTTGGGTCTCCATGAAGGAACTTAGTGACTTCGGTGCATCGTGGACAATCCTTTGTGTAGTGATCATCACCACAGATAAGACAAAGGTATCGAGGTTTGCGCTTATCCCGATTGTCAACAGGTGTAGTTTTTGTTTACTCTGCTTGAGAAGTATTTTTGTCCTCCTTATTCTTACCTCTTCCCTTTTTGGATTTGTTTTTACCGGCTGGGGTAGATTGAACTTCATTAACCTCATAAGTCTTGCCAGTGGGAGGGGTAGGAGACGGAGCATTTTGAACATTAGAATAAGTAGGTTTGGGGTTGATTCTTGAAGCGGAATGTGGTTGGGCCTGGAAAGTGCCAATCACACTGTCGGCTATATGAGAGGCAACGGGAGTAGTGGAAGTGGTGGAAGTGGAAGGACGAGGTAAGTCAAGTAATAAGTCATAAAGGGTACCCACTTGTGAGTAAACGAGATCATGGTATTGAGCATGACTGATGGCCTGCTCTTCCGTGACTATTCCACCCATGGCGATGTCACAGCCGATGTCGTTCACAAATGATTTGGTGAACCATTCTGCCAGCAACTAATTGGGGAGTTTGAGTTTGATGAGATGTCGTCTCCGTCGCCACTCATGAATGTGATTAGATATATGAGTGGCTTTGCTTTGTTTGAAAGAACTCAAAATCTTGTTCGTCATTTCATAACGGATCGGTAACTGGTAGTGGGTGAGAAAAGCCATAGCTAGGGTGTTGAAGTCAACGAAGAAACCTTGTGGTAATTCGATATACCACTTCACAATAGAACCTGTGAGGGTTCATTGAAAAAGACATAGATGAATAGAGTCATCCATCAATGAGTTGGATGAACACCAAAGGTGAAAAGTCATGACGTGATTGTTCGGGTCCTCTCCCGGCTTGCCTTTGAATTTAGGAATATTCGATGGTCGTTTGGATGGTATAGCAGGCCATTGGAGAGAGTGACGAATTGTATCATTTAAAATCCTTGACAAATCTGGAAGATCCAAAGTGGCCAAGAAGGGTAATTGTCGATTCACCTGCGGGTACTAGTGGCTTTGGGGAGGAAGCCCCATTGGCAAACCAGTAGGACCATAAGCAGTCTGCGTATAATATGAAGACCCATGCAGATTCGGTGGTGGTTGGAGAGGATAGTAGCTCATGGGATTGTATCCTTGAACAGGGACATGAGTTTGAGCATTCGAACCCCAAATAGGATTGGATGTACCCGGATATGGTTGGCCTATATTAGGGGGTATCACGGATGTGGCTGTAAACTGCTACCCCCCAGTCGATTGAGGAGGATGTTGTATCAACTGATTCCAATACTAGGCCAAGGATGGAGGTATATTTTTTCCATAAGGTGGGGTCGGTCCTCCTATCGAAGGTGGTGTCCCAATTGGGCGCAGTGTTCCAATTGGGAATTGTGTTCCAATTGGGATTTGCATTCCAATTGAGGGATGTGTTCCAAATGGGATGTGCCCACTAAGAGGGGGTTGATTCATACCACCTTGTCCACCAACGAGAATCTAGTAATTTGGCATGAAGGATAGAATAGTGCCACTAGGATTAATATTTTCAGTGGAAGAGGAGAAAGGTCCTCCAAAAGGAAATTGAGGGAGTGTTGAAATAAAACTGGGAAGAGAGTGCCTAGAAGAAGAGGGACCACCAGGAGAGCCAGATGGGGTTTGCAGAGGAATTGAAATGGAAGCATTCAATGCACAGTATCCGAGTGGTAGTGTCGGGGTGATACTAGGCATATGCAGTGTGTTGATGGGGGCGAGACTAACCACGATAATTCCGGTGTGAACACTCATAGTGTTTGGGTGATGAGCCATGTCGATGGGGATGGTCAAGATGTGGTCAGATCGTGGGGTGTCAAAAGATGGTGCTATCTCGGGGTTGGAGATTTCAGAAATCACAGGTGATCCCGAACCAAAAAGGTCTCGTCGAAAAACACTCGTAGACCAAAAAGGATCTTGGCCTTCGATGCCCAGAAAGGGTCCAACCGGTGATCCAGAAGACGTAACAACTAAGTCTCCGGAAGAATTCAGTTGCATAAACGGTCGCTCAGAATCGAGGTGAAGTTGAAAGTCCTCTCGAGTATTGGTAATTCGGAAATGTTCGAGAGAGTCAGTTCATTCCACTTGTGGCATGGTGATGTCTTGGACTTCACTCTGCTGAGGAGAGCCCTCAGGTGAACTTGTAGGCAAGGGTTGAGAACCTTCCAGATGTTCTGGAGATAAACCCTGCATTCTACATGAACGACGTGGAGGATCTATTGTAAATGAATGACAAACTTATGAAGAAAATCGGATGGTCAACTTTGGGAAACAAACAACACGCGCTAGTAAACAAAATCTAGGAAACAAGACCAAGCAAACAAGACCTTCTAATTCCGAAGTCACTAGTTGGTGATGAAATCCAACGTCGCAACAACGAGAGGAGAAGGGGTTGGGTTAGGGTGGAAAAGTTACGTTGATGACCTGCTTAACGGACTTACACCCTGGTGCAAGCTCCCACACATAATTGTAGGTATACCCTCCAAGGAGCCCGAGTGAGTTTGGCCAACGTCGATTCCAGGTACCGTGAAGACTTGCCCCTTCATAGTCACCTTGTGTAAGAACCTAGAAATATAGGCCACTAAGGTTACCACCGGCAACAATAAATCCTAGGGGAACAGTCGACAGTCCGATCCATATGCAGGGGCAGGGTATCTATCCTGAAATCAACTCAAAAGGATTCCACTCATCATTTTGGGTATACCTCTGAGTGACCCCCGTAATACATGCAATCTCTACATAGACATCAACAAAGCAGGGTGAGTAACTCTGTCAATATCAATGCGACCTCGTGTTTGACCCTTGTGTGAGAAGGGCTTCCCAGAACAAGATGTTGTAAATGGAATTTGACACTGCTTAACACAAGATGCTATTGTGTGTTTTGTGCTTTGGAGAGTGTATCTCTCTGCCTATTCCAAAGTGTGAGCCTAGCTAAATGTTGGTGTAATAGAGCCCTAGAAAAGAGTTACTAGTTAAATTTTATGATTGCGCAGTGTTATTAGGGGTTGTTGTTACTCAAAGGAAGCAGAGATGAAACTGATGTTGTATGAGACTCTGACCCAACAATGCATAGATAGGAATGAAATATATCAATTTCCGTTCAATGAATCCTATGTACGGGAGGGAAACAAATTTTTTTTGGATCAAACTTGAACTACGATACACAATTTCCTTTAAAATGCAATTGCAACGAATCACGTATCAATAACAATTCTCTATTGTTTCTTTTTCAATAATTTCAACAATTGATTTTCAATACTTTCTGAGACGAAAATGCTTTTGAAAGAAAAACGTTCACTTTTCAAAAAGGACCTACACCATGATGGTGAGAGTGAATAAAACCAAAAACTAATGAACAAGAAATAGATAAAAACCCAAATCAATCTTTCAATGGAAACAAAAATAACAAGCAAACCAAACTAGTCTTTTCAATTTCATGGGAAAAGTGATCTTTCAAATAATGAACAAATGATAAAGACAAATAAGCTCAACTTTCAACCGATCGCCAGTTCTTAACCAAACAAGCACACTCAGATTCCAAAATCAGAGAGTATATCTTTGCAGAGAGAAGTCAAGAAACGAAAGTCAAGAACAAAGTGACAGGAAGAGCCTTTGATTTCCTAAGACTGTTCGTGCACAAAAACGAAGACAAGAAAACATCAACCAATGATCCAAGAAGCTCTTATTCAAGCACCTATACTGAGCTGGGCAACTGAACATGCAAAAAAATCAAATCCAAAATTTTGAAAAGAGGGTTTGCAGGCTAACAGTATTACACAGTGTGAGAATGGGTCATTCTCACAGGCCATCTTTGAGCAGAGTGCGAGAACCTCACACTGGATCTAAAAGTAGAGTGCGAACTCAACATATTCTCGCAGGACATTGTGGAGCGCAATGCGAGAATGTCTGAAACTAAACAAATTTTTGGAAAAAGACACAAAATTTGAAGAGGCCTCTATATCCAGAGGGTCTATCAAGGTATCTTGAAGACTCAGAGATTGATATGAATGGAGAAAGGTAAGGCAAGAGCAAATGGCCAAGGAAAAACACCAAAAACCACAAAGAAAATGGGTTATATCCCCAGTGGAGTCACTAATTTTGTTATCGAACTAATCGGTAGGTGCAAACACTAACAGATCTCCCTAGATCCACCTGGATCTAGAACAAAATAGGACAGGACATGACTCTTTGCCTAAGTTTTGACCATTGAATTAGATAATAGGGAGGAACAAGTAACATACCTTTGTATCGCTTCCTAGGGTCACTGTTGCTCCCGCTTGGCTCCGGTGCTCTCATGACGTCAAGACCAAGACAACACAAACCAACCAAAGTGAAGATAGCAAAATATATTCAATCGTCAACTTATGTGTATGATCAAGGAATTACACAATAAAGTGAGAATGAATTTATGGGAAAAGGACATGT
>JASDQU010189073.1:0-12135 GCA_032191745.1 Picea mariana | reverse complement strand
CAAAGGACCAAAAGAAAATTAGAGGATTGGCTCAGTGCAGAGGTTCAGCGGATTAAAATGCGTGCAAAGAAAAAATGTTGTGTTCAAGGGCGACTGTAAGGGTTACTAGTAATGTTCTCAAAAACTGCTTGGCTTGCTTCTTTCAATTTTTACCCCATCCAGATAGAAGAGTACCTCTTTTTTATTTAACGAGCTCAAGGAGGGTAACACGTGATCGATATGAATCACCTTCGGTAAGTCCCTCTTCCTTTGTTTAACAAACTGGAAGAAGTAAGGGTTCGATCTCATATGAGCCCTTGAATGTATGATCATTTAACAAGTCTAGAGAAGGTAAACTAGGTTGTTTTTCATATTTAGAGAGCCTGAAAATGACTTAAATATGACTCCAATGTGGTCCTTTTTCGTAATATTAGTCTTGCGAGGCCAAAAAAGAGATAAATTATCACTGGAAAGATGCCCTTTAAAACCTTTTAACAAGTGGGAAAGGAAGCAAGATCACTCAGCAATCTTTTCATGTTTAGAGAGTCTGAAAAGAGCTCAAAGAAGACTCCAAGGGGTTCCTTTTTCGTATATCCATGCGGGTCTGAAAAAGGGATAAAATTTTACCAAATTACATTCTCATGTATTTATAAGCACGAGAAAGAACAAATACTAAGCTTGGTATGCCCCCAACTTGAAAGCTAGTGGCTTAACTCCAGAATGTCCATCAAAGGCTGGAGACATGCCCTCCAAGCTTCGATTCATTCACCAACTTTGAGGTTGTCACCAATTTCTCTACTAGATGGAGAAAAAGGATAAGAGTGGATGAAATAAAGGTTCAAGAGAGGTGACTGTGTCATTTTTTAATGAGCTTGACATAGGAAAAGAACTATGCTCAGGGTTCCAGGTTCAATCCCCATATTTATGTTTCATTTTTTAACGAGATTGCTACAGAGAGGAAAACTATGCTCAAATCTTTTGTTTCATTTGTTAACGAGCTTGCTATAGAGAGGGAAAAACTGTGCTCATGACCTCTGTTTAATTTTTTAATGAGCTTTCTACAGAGAAGAGAAACTATGCTCGTGACCTCTGTTTCATTTTTTAACGAGCTTGCTACAGAGAAGAGAAACTATGCTCATGACCTTTGTTTCATTTTTTAACGAGCTTGCCACAGAAAGGAAAACTATTCTTAGAGACTCTCCTTGATCACAGCTTCCAAGAGAATAACGTGCTAGAAGGATACCATGTCAAGGGACAAAACTTGGTCATGGCTTCCAAGAGATCTTCACTGGATGGAAGAAAATCACTCTGGAAGGAACACATGTCGAGGGTCTCATCAGAGGTAAGGAGATCAGGCTCCAATAGCCCTACTGAAGAGATCACCATGTCAACTACCAGATCCAAATCATCGAAAGTTGAATGCATGGGAGACGATGGAAAATCAATGTCAAGAGGGGAGATAGAGTGTATATCTTCCTGAATTTCTTCATGAGGGGGAAGAAAAGAGGACCGATGATGGTTATCATCCTGAGGTATCTCGTCAATTATCAACATTTCCATAATAGATTCAGCCGAGGGAAAAATTGGGGAAATGTAGTCGATCGCAGACGACAAGGAACTTAACCGTGATGGCATCGAGTAATTGTCGGGTGCCAAGAGATGTTGGTCATCCGAAGAGGGAGAAGCGGATTGGATAGAAACATATGAGGTTTCGGTTGAACTAAGTGGCATGGTTTCACCTAGTGCATCGAATTCCAATGGACTAGGTACAATCCAAGGGTCAGATGATTCAAAATATTGATAATCCACGGTTGAAATCATATCAACGGTGGCAATATGATGCGTAGTCGGTGGAAGTGGTGTAGGGAAGGTACCCATAAGGCTAGAATATTTGAAAACCCTTTATGTAAAATTCTTCAGATGTAATGATGATATTTCTTTGGCAATCATTGCCCTGGGAATTCCCTGCATTGTCCTTAGGTTCCCTTCCTCATCCCAACAAGTAAATTCTTTATTATAACATTCTAAGATAGTATGGTGTTGGTCCAACCAATCCATACCAATTAAACAGTCATAGGAACCTAAAGGTAAGATTCAAATATGCCTTGGTGCTCAGCCCATTCATTCCTACTAGACTTGACTTAACCATCTCATTAACCTTTCTTTTGGCTCCAGTAGCGAGCTGCACCAACCAAGATTTCTCATACTTGCTTCTTGGAAAATGAAATCTTTCCACCATTATAGGATCTAAATAACTATGACTAGCTCCTGAATCAATTAAAATTGCAATGGTTTGGTTGTTGATCATACCTTCCACTTCAATCATGTGTGATTGAAACTCTACTTTCTTTTTGTCTAGGGTTGCATAGATCCTTGACACACTTATGCCCATGTCCTCCATTGTTTCATCTTTTTGTACATTGTGAACAACTCTCTTTTTTTCACTTTTGCGAGGACAATCTCTATACATATGATTTCCCTGACAACCTAAACATTCAATCAGTGGTTTCCTTGGCCTTTTTCTACCTATCTCAATCTCTCTGGGCTCTCTAGAAGTTGGCTATCCCTAAGGACTATTTCTAAAGAATGGTAGCTTATTCCCCTTCTTCCTCTGTTCAATATTGAACTTATTATTGTCTTCCCAATCTTTTGGAAATTTGGATTTCATTTATGTTGATCATATAGGTATTTAGCTTGCCTTATGGTATCCTCCAAAGTTTTGGGATCATCATATTGTATCGTGTCACTGATGAATGATGGTGTCCCACTAAAATACCTTTGAGTCTTAACTCTCTCATCCTTGATGAAGGAGACATACTTCAACAATTCCAAAAACCTTCTTTCATATTCATCGATGGTCATAATATCTCTTAGTCAAGTATTTCTTTTCAAAATACTTCTTGAATTCCTTCCAAGTAACATTTTTCTATTTAATGTGTTGCACCTGCACAAGTTGATCCCACCACATGGATTCATTTCCCTTGATTTGATAGATATCAATTCTTCCTTCTGCATGTGAATAATAATTATGCAATTGAAAATACTTTCTCATTCCTAGAAGCCATGTCTCGGTATCTTCATCCTTCTTGTGTTCACCATCAAACATAGGAGGTTTGATTTTGTTCATTTCTCCTCGCAGCTCATCCACCCCAAACCTCCTCTTATGCTTCCTAACAAGGGATGAACTTGAGATATTGTGTTCTCTCCTATTAGAATGACTTGGGGAGTGATGGTGATGTATGCTAATACTCCTTGATCTTCCTTTCTCATCACAAGACCTATGACTTCCTGATTTGCTTGAGCCATTCTCCTTATCCAATTTATTTTCAATTATGTCCAAGCTCTGCATTAATTTCATGTTGAAGTCCTCCTGCTTCTCCTTGGATTTCATAAGTCTTTCAATATCAACTTTATGACTTTGGACATCTTTCTGCGTGTTTTTAATGGCCTCTACCATATTCATGTTTTCATACTTTCCTTCTCCATGTCCATTGGAGTTTGTTCCATTGATACCCATATGGACATCCATCCCTATGATCTCATATTCCTGGATATAATCCCCTTGTGTAAATACCATTCCTCTACACTCTGTGTTGATCATGATCTGATCAAGTTGTTGTCAACTCTACAAAATGTGGATCCAACAGAACTTTGTCAGGATAACTATTTCAACAATTTCATGAAAATATGAACCATTATGGTTCAATAATATATCATACTTATTTCTTCTAATTTTTTGAGAAATTGTTTGTTCAACTGAATTTTCTGGGTGAACAGTTATGTTCTATTGTCCAAGATATTTTCAATGACTATTCCCTTTCTCAATTCTGAGTCTTGAGGTGAAATTTATGGATATTTGAACAATTGTGCTTCCTTAAAAATAATTATCAAGCATTAGCCCTTTTTCCTTCAGCCCCCAATCTCATGTGACCATGGGTTGTGACCTAGTGCTTAACTAAAAGGCTCTTTTTCCGAAGCTTCGGGACTTCAGGGCTCCGGAATTTTGGGCTTCATAGGCTTTTACTACCTTACGCCTTATTTCTCCCGAACATCGAACTGGTGAACTCTTGCATGGTGCATCTTTGGAGCTTCAGGGCTCCGTTGCTTCAGAGCTTCGAAACTTCGGGCTTCAAAAGTTTGGCCTACAAAACACGCAAATTTACCTGAATGTTGAATGGGCAAACTACTTTGGTGCTCCCAGGCTCTGAATCTTCAAGCTTCAAAAGATCTTGCAACAACATACACATGTTCCCCCGCATGTCAAATTGGTGAACTCATGGAGTCTCATTAATAATCACGCACCAGGGGGTGCTACGTGGAAGAAATAAGGAGATAACACGTGGCCCAATATAACGGGTGACATGTGTCAATTTCTAACTGGCACAAAAGTTCTTTGAAAAGACTGAAACAAGATGACACATGGCTTGCTTAGAGTGGGTCTATGTCACCTTAGGTGACGTCAACATGTCACGTCACTTCGGTGCTCCAAGAATTCAAAACTTCAGAGATTTCCTCAACACAACTCCACATTTCTTTCAAACTCCAAAGTGGCTAACTCTCTTAACTATTCTTCTCTTAAGTTTTGGGACTCCGATGCTTCGGGGTTTCGAGTTTCAGAAGTTTTTGGCATTGATCATCATACAACCACCGAACTGTCGAATGTCAAAATTTAAACACTTTTTAATCTATGGACACGTGTCTCCGATGATGGATGGTCTGGATTAGTTCTAGACTTCAGGACTTTGGGACTTCAGAACTCCAGGCTTCAGAGTTTTCTTCTACAACACCCTTCAAAACTCCCAAACGTCGAATTTTCGACCAGGTCCATGTCACTCTAGGTGATGTCATCATGTTGCATCACTTTGGCACTACGGGACTTCAGGACTTCAGAGAATACCACACTAGAGCACATCAAAACAGTCTAACGTCAAACTTCCAAACAGGTGTTCCCCAAACATGAACAGTCTGTATTGGTTTTGGACTTTGGGACTTTGGGGAAATCTCCACTCTGTGCAACCACAACTAGATTTACCCAAATGTCGAACTATCAAACCACTTGGGGGATCCAATGGTCTGCCTCTTCCCAAATGATCTATGGTGTGGATTCACTCCGGGACTTCGTAGCTTCAGGGATTTTTCCTCCTTTTGTCAAAGTCTTAAAAATTGTTGAAGCAACGAAGTTTGAAGGTCTTTAAGGGGTTAAATGTTATGCTCTTGTTTCCATATCTGACGATTGCGAAAGATTCAAACCCTTCCCAAACATATTCTACAACCATTGTAGTTTCCCAAACTATTACACCTCCTGTGCTTTCAAAAACAGCTAAGGTGTTCTCTCGGTGCCATCTTGGCACACATGGATGCTCTGAAACTTGAATTTTGTCCATTTCAAAAACAATTCACTCTGAAAATTTTTCTTCAATTTCCACTTACACAACCCATCTAGGCTCATTGTTGAAAACTAGAGCTCTGATACCATTTTGTAACATACCCAGCCTTATACCTATTGGGATATGCCACACATTAACTCTTGTGGAACTTAATAAACTGTAACATACCCGGCCTTCCAGGCAGGCCATGCCAACTCCATAAAAAAAACAATTCCATATATATATAACTTTAAACAAACAAATGCATTATGCCAATATATTGATGCATGTGGAAATAACAGTAAACATATACATGCAGCATACACAGGAAATACCCATAAATACAAAGACATGTATAAATACTCAACATGCAAATGGACACACAATTGATACTTAAATTTTATATAATACCACCAACTGCGTGTATACCTTCCACAATCCTCCCAGCCTTAGACCATGTTGCTCATCACTTTCAGCAGTGGGTCACCCCTGAGTTGGGACTAAAATCCACTTGGGTAAAGGGATTCCTAGGCTAGGATGAGACAAATTAGACAATAGGAAGAATCTCATTCCAGGAGCCTACTCAGAATAACATCCTACAGCCTCTCATTCCCCACATGCTTGTCCCACCCCAGGAAGTGTGCCCCTTCTCTACTCAACAGTCCTTCAGCTACTCCACTTCCCTTCCAGGGCTTCAACAACATGTCGAACATGAATTCTCATAGCGCTATAGTTGTAGTTGGGCTCTCTCAAGAAAATCACTTCCCTAGAAAACTCTCTCACCTGGAGAGAGTTGCTAATGGGTCTAAAAACCTGCCTCTTCAGTCCCACGAGCCTGAAAACCCGGCTCTTTGATCCATCTCTCTAGACAACCAGGTATAGGCTTAGGTGAAGGTAGCAACAGAAAATGGGTATGGAATAGGTGATGGTAGCAGAAACAACCTTCGGGTTTGGTTTAGGCACTGCCTATAACATCAAGGTACATGTGCGCTACTCCTCCGAGAATAGGTACGGGTTATGGTTGCTAATGGGCACAACACATGGTAGCTTCAGGAGTGCATGCAGGATGGAGGGTGCCAATCTTGTAGAGGTTGACTAATGGAGAATATGGTTGAGTGTGTGAATCATTGAGAGAGTGTGCTCGAGAATGGGGAAAATATGGGAAAACAGACTAATTTCCCCACATATATTTTCATGTGCCCTGATTGACACGTGGCCCTCCAAGAATTCATTCCTCTCCACTTGTGGATCATTCCACTTCCCATAAAAACTTAGGATAATATGAGATTTATCCTTGCCTTAGTCTTTTGGAATAATAATATAATATTCCCTTAGAGTTAAGCCCTCTAGCTTAGCCCCTTTTCTAGGCTCTTATCCCCTCCCTTTCCCTACCTAGTGGAGTTTAGTCCCCCATACTCTTTTATCATGGTCGGTCTACATACAGTGATGTATTATATTAATGATATGAGTATTTACATATACAAAAATAGGCTCATTGGCCTTTAGCATCGAGGCTCTCTGGTCTAATCATCACATAAGCCTCCTAGCTTATAATCACTTGTCTCACCATCCTATAAAACATATTTAAAATTCAACTGGGGGATCGGTCTTGGGGTATTACACCATACTTAGGTGGTTCCAAATTCAATACTGTGAGGAACCACGTGGTGTACCACCTACCGTTGGAAATGGCATGACGAGGACTATCCATCTATGAGGTTTTTGCATGCATGTGTCATGTGTTGCATCCTCGTTTTCCTCAAACAACTTCAGGATTTATGACAACATCATCGGATCTTCTCAACCACTTATCCATCTTTCCAAGGCTTCTTGTAGACTTCTTCAAAGAATCTTCCCATGAGGGCCATGCTTAAAGTTACGCTATAAGGGGATCACTTTGGAGAATTCTCTAAATACACCCATCACTTCTAGATTATTCCAATTTTGATTCAGGGATTCTTCTAGGGTTGACTAGGGTTGACATCAATGACAACCAACTATCCAACAATCCCCCCCATTTGGCATTGATTGAAAAACCCATACTCCACCTATCACCAATTCTCCTAATATTCTTGATCTTTCTCTCCTCGTGTTTCTCTCCCCCTTTGACATCAATGGAAAAGGGTAACTCTCTTTGGGGTTGATCCCCCAGTCTTCATGCTTCTGATCTTTCTCTCCTAATATTTCTATTTCCTTTTTATATCAATAGAAAAGAGTGACTCTCCCTGACATTGTACCTTATTTGAACAATATCTCTCTATCTTCATGTGCTCCCCCTATTTTCATGCTTCTGATCTTTCTTTTCCCCTTTAACATTAAGAGCAACTACCTTTGATGATTTCTCTCCCCATGTCTTCTTTTGCAAGATGCCATGTAATGTGGGGCATCTTGTATATGCTTTATTTCCTCTCGTTCGATGGTTTTTGTCGATTGGTGCTTCCTATTGTTGTAATCTAGTGACATATATAAAAATAATTCATGTTAATATTCCTTCTTCAAGGCTTGTCATCTTCACTAAATTGGCATCAATGACATAATAAACCAACAATATTTTCTTGATAGTATAACTCTTCCTGATGGTTTCTCTCTGTCTTTGTGTGTCTTTCACTACTTTTCATCCTGTGACTAGTTTGTTTGACCTGTCAATATGATTTATTTTTTAGTCCATCTTCCTTGCTACAATTCCTTCTAAGCTCATGGTTGCATTCATTTTCATGTATCTTCTCTGGTTCATGTCAAGTATAGTCTTCTATGCCTACCAAATATCTCATGAAATCATCTATGTCCATATGTCATAATAATTGTCCATGACTTTGCTACACAACTGCACACATTTTTGACCCATCTGTCACTTTACTATTCTGAATACTTCTTTGAATCTATTGCAATTGATCACTACATATTCCTGCTTTTCAATTTGAATCAAATAAATTTGTAAATCAAACTCTACATGTCTACAACAAGTACACAATCTCAAATCTTTATTGAATGTATCCCTGCTTGAATATATTCTTGGAAACCTTTAAACAATCATGAATCTTTGCCTCAGTGATGTTTCTTCTGACTGCTAACTAACTCCTTCATACCTTCTATACTGCTCGAAAGATAGTTCTCTAAACTATAATTGTTGCTACTTAGACTCCCCCTCTTCAATATTCACATAGCTAGGAATCTCCAAGTTGGATGGATTAGAAGAATACTTCAAGCTAACATGTAGCGGGATCATTTTGAATCTCGATATCTTACTCTTTTCCTATATATTTTTCATGATCTCTCACTACTACAAATCCTGAGAGTATGATTTCTGGGAGTTCTTCATTCACCTACTCTTTCTTTATTTTCCAAACCTTCTTACATATGATGGAAGTATCCATCATGCTTCTACAATCATGGGCTATGTGTCCATAGTTGTGGCATTTGTAACATTCAATATTGTATGGAGCCACATAAACATTTCTTGCTTGAACATTTCTTCCATAAGCTATGCAATCTATGGTTTTATGTCCAAAATTATTACACGTAAAAAATGACCATAAAAGAAACTTTGATACCTGGAAGTAAATGGTTTTCTTTGTGATGTAGTCCTTTTGAATTCATGCCTTGGTTGATCATGATATTCTCTTCAGTTGCTTCCTTCACAATTATTGAAGCTTCTTTGATACTTGAAAGTGGAGGGTATTCTTTGATATCTGTCTCTTTCGTAATCTTCTTCTTGAGTTCTCTCTATTTCTAGAATGTTCTCCTTTGAGGGCTCAAAATCTTCCTTCTTGATAGGGCCTCTAATGATTTCTACATAACTCTTAGCCTTCTCTTCATTCTTCCTTTCTAATAATATATAACATTTCTCTTCAACTTTCTCTTCCAATGGTGTGGAGATTCCTCTCTCTTCAACGATCTTGCTGAGCTTCACAACTTTAACTCTTAATGTGACAACTTCTTCTTCAAGCTTCTCAGAATCGTCTTTTTTCTTCATCATCTGGATCTTCATGACTTCTTCCTTTCTCTTTACTTCTTCAAGTTGTTTATTCAAGGTGATGATTTCTTCTTCAAGTATTCATTCTTGTTGACTAAATTATGCTTCAAGATTTCTTAAGTCCTCAGATATTTCCTTATGATGACTTGTCAAAATTTATTCTCTTCTCTACTTCCTTTATTTGTGATACTATTTCGGCTTCCAAACATTGTTTCTCTTTCAACTGATCCTTGAGAGTTTCTTCAATCACTTTGGCTTCGTCCAGTTGATATTTTAGATTCATGACAACCCGCCTAACTTCTCTAGAAACTTCCTTTATCCTGATCAATTTTTTCTTGAGGGATTGGTTTTCCCTTCTTTCTTTATTTAGCTCACTTAAAACACTAATTAGTTCAGCCTCAAAATCCACTATGCCTACTTCACAATCTTCTTCTTCTGAATATGTCTAACATGATGAGCATCTTTCTTCTCGTTCTATTTCGGTATCTTCTTTATTATGATTAGCATGTTTTGGCTCTATAGTAAGAGAAGATTCCTTAAAATAGAGATTATGTAGCTTATCCCAAAGTTCTTTGGTTGGTGAACATTTTTCCACTTTGTCTTTTACCAGATCAGATAATCCTTCCCAAATGTAATCCATGGTTATTTTGTTGTTTCTTTTCAATTCCTTTTAGCTACATTCTTTGGTTTCTTTGAAGCAGTGTATCCTATAACAACTGAGTACCAAACATCATACCCCTATGCCTGTAAAAATGTTTTCATTTTCGTGCTCCATATCTCATATTTCATACCATATTGACCATCAAACATTGTTGTTCTATTTTTTGTGCACTTCATGAACATTGATGTTCCATTATCTATGTAATTGTTGGCATAGGGGCAGACCCAGGGTTCAATGCTTCAACAATGCACCAACAAAATACTAACTATCAACCCATTCGGCAACACCTGTGAAGCAGATGCAGTCTCACCCGAGGTAGAGGCAGGGGGGTTGCAAGACATAGGTTTCTACAGCCAATATGGGACACAGATCTATTATTACAACACTTAGCAGAGCACTTAGACAACAATATGCATTAGTTCATGAGTCTCGTTCACATCGCAGACTACACCCTTATTATAGAATAGCGCAGTAACAATAAAGATCAAGCACTTTCAATCACTTAGCACATAGCATTAGTTCAGATATGGCATACATTTATCTTTAATACCATTAAGCACTAAGAAACAACATCATATGCATTCATCATACATTATAACAACAACACTAAGCAAATAAACAACATAATTCACATTGCACAAAGCTCATCAAGACACAGGATATATGTGGTTCACCCCAGTGTGGGGCTACGTCCACCAACTTCTTCTTCTTTTTCTTTATTAGTCTTCAATCTTCTTACATTCAGTCACTCATGTGCACAAAGCCACAGAGACAAAGTCCACAGAGGACAAGAGATCTGTGCATTTTGCATCAGATCCTCTTCCCAAACTCAGGGCAAGGCACATGTCCAACTCCTTATTAGCACAGAGCCTTACTTTACACATTATGTTTGCACAAAGCAACTTACAACATCTTTCACTTAGCTCTGCAAACCTTAATGTATTCTTGTACTAAGCCAACATTAACACTTACAACATATTGTGCACATACCCAACCAGGCTTCTTACATCGCTTATCTACTTATTTATACATTTACAAACAGGCCTAATCATGGGTAAACCCATGGGTCGACATCCCATAATTGTAATATCCCCAAGGACGAGCCCTGTTGTAGTCATGTTTATGAATTGTAAATCATGTTTTGTAGGCTGGTGAGCCAAGTATTGATAAACTGGTAAGGCTTATGAGTTTATTAGGCTGAAGAGCCTAAGTGTTAAGGCTATGAGCCTATTTTTGTATATGTAATTATGAAGAACATTAATAAAAATATGAACACCACTGCATGCAGACAAACCATGATGAATAAGTGATGGGGGACTAAGCTTCCACAAAGTGGGTAAGGAAATGGGGGCTGAAAGGTGGAAAGAAAGGCTAAGTGTTGGGCCTAGGGGATAATCTAGAGGGCTTACCTGTAGAAAGGGATAATAATTTATTATTATTATTTCTTTAAAACTAAGGTGGACAATTTTGAGTGTTTTCCTAAGTTCCTGGAGAGGGACGCGTGCTGATGGAGTGCATCCAGCTTCATGTGCGACATGTGTCGGCTCAGGCACATGCAGTTAAAAGCTACAGAAGTCAGTCATGGACGGGGTTCTCTCCTCATTCTGTCATCCTCCGCATGAGTTCGTGAGGATCTGGGGCATCTGAACTGTTTTTCCTATGTGTCTGCCTCTGCATACCCACGCACAGTGAAGGAAACCCTCACGGGAAGATTGTTCGCTATCCATTTTCCATTCTCCGTGAATTCTGTTGAGCTCTGAAAACGACCTTTGCATAACCTCACGCATCTCTGAAAATAGAAAATCGTGAAGCCAACCTATGTTGTTTTATTGTGAAGACAAAACATCCTGGATATGGCCTAAACCATGTTGTGTCTTAGTGTGGTTTGTTGTTGTTTTTGGATGTCCATACCCAAATTCTTGTTGATGTTGTCACCCATGAGTTAACTGAATTGCTATTGTTGTTGTTGTTATCCTCACCTTACGAAATTGAAGTGGAAGCTGGTGGAAAAGTTAGGTGGTTAGGCCCGTGGTTGAAGAGGCGGGTTGTTAGGCCTGTGAGTAGTTGTTTCCAGGTGAAGGGTATGTTGGGAAGTGGTTTTCTCCCAGAGAGAGTCTAGCACCAGCTAGAGAGCTCGGAGACTTCCTGGTCTAGCT